>CAEGAD010032957.1:0-154985 GCA_903067055.1 Poeciliopsis paucimaculata
GGTAGCTTCTACCACACACATTATCAACACAGGCCTAGAGCGCCCTCTGGCGGTTTAGTGTGAAAATAACATGTGATATGATATAATAATGTGTTAATAATTTCACACATAAGTCACTCCGGAGTATAAGTCGCACCCCCAGCCAAACTATGAAAAAAACGGCGACTTATAGTCCGGAAGATACGGTAACTTCTGAGTTTCTAAAAAGACGTGCTTCACAGATATATTATTTTAGATATTAAAATAAAAGGGAACTGAGTCAGTTGTGTGGATTTCTAGACAGAGCGCTGCAGCTTTTTCCAACAGCATGAAATGACTTCTGCTATTGTCTGAGTCAGTTTTCTGCTGATTTAGACGTTATGGTGGGCCAACCATCTAAATCCGAGGAGGTCTGAATCATCCGTCTCATTTCATGTTTCACGAGTGGCTCTGACACAGAACCTCGAGGTCGTTGTGGACCGACTCCGCTGCGTTTTAAAGTCTATTCTGATCTCCTCTTTTCCATCAACCCTTTTATCTATCTCACATTTCTGGGCTGTGACAGCACAAAGACCAATAATTCAGATATTTCTTCTGCATAGAAATCCAAGTACATCTATTGGAGCTCACTGCAGGCAAAAATGAATAAATTTTTCAAAAGATTTTTATAACCTGAGGCCTTGCAGGTAGAGCTCCCCCAGGTTAAACCTTCAAGATTCCCTCCTTCGGAGTCAGAGTCTACATTTTTAAAGCTGTCTGTTGAATATATTTACACTTCATACATACTGCTACAAGAGCTGATTTGATTCATTTGTGCAAAAATTCACTTGTTCCATTGGCACATTTATGGCAATAACTTAATGAGTTTTGGTGTCCCAGATGTAATGTCACAGATCAGCAGGCACTGTGTCGTTACCTAGCAACCCCAGCAGAGTTCCGTCTGTAACCTAGCAACCCAAGGTGAGTTCCAGCACGTTTGGTTTTACTGCTGTATGTGTTGTACAATGGCTGCTGGAAAAGACAAGAGTTTTGTTGTTGACTCACCATCCAGGAACCACTTGCTGCTTTCTTGTTGTTTGTGCAGGAGGCCCCACTTCTGCTTTTCTACAAGACTACAAGAAAGGACAGAGCATACCATACATTTTGTAAATGCTTGGATTCTTCAGTGTTTGCAGCATCAGTCCGTCTCTCCTGCTGATGGGGCTGCAGCATTAGAGCCAGAGACCTAAAAAGGTCCAAGAGTCTGATAAAGAAGGCTGGTTCTGTTCAGGTTCTGACAGATTTTACATGAAATCAAGAAACTTATGGACAAGCCCGACCATCTTCTTCATGAGCCGGTCTTTAGTCAGAAGCTTCTTCAAATTTGCTGTAATACAGACTGCTACAGGAGATCTGAGGTACAACAAAATTTAATTTCCCTTTGGGATTAATAAATATATTAAATAATAAATTTTTGTGAATTGAACTGAATTTGAATTTTCAAAGATGTACGGTTGTGTAATTGCGTATCTGTGATTTTAACGTGCGAGTGTTACAATCGTTGGGGGGCGTGGCCAGCAGCAGCTCATTTGGATTTATAGTGACAGAGTCCTAAAACTGCTCATTGTGAAAGAGTTCAAAATAAACACAACCGACCAGACTAAAGTCTTACCACCCAAGGATGATTTTATGCAAAAAATGGAATGGACACGTTTTGTGTGGACCATAAATCCTACTTTAATCAAGGAAGCATCGTAGGCTACCTTTAAATTTAATGTAATTTTAACAGGTTTAGAAACAACTGAGGTTCAACATGTCTGGCAGTCCGACTCTGCCTGCCGACTGCAAACCCTTCAATCCGCGGCTATGAATCAGCCATGTTGTTAAGGTGGAGAACAGCATCGGCCTGTATCTCTCTGCTATAGTTGGAGGCAAGAAAGAAGACTCCGTTCTCTTCGTCGTGTCTTTGCTGAAAGGAATAGGCAGTTAGCCACAGGTCGCTAAGTTTATGTTCTCACCAGCACGAGCAGGAGAGAGCAGATTTACAGGGCGGTGGCAAACTCTGTCACAGCACTTTCTATTCCTGCTTTTCTGTCACTCTCCATGTTGCACTGCTGCATGCATGTTGAGACGTGTGCATCGGAGAAAAAGACATTTTCAGGCTTCAACACGAAACGTTTGGGAAAATCTAAATCAAGTCCTGCAGCTGATATTAAAACCTGCCCAGCATAGTGCCAAAACAAAATGCGTGCAATCACAGGCGACTTTGTGAGGTGATGAGCTTACAAGCAAACAGTCACCTGTTGGTGACGAAACATAGGAGAAAACCGCCAGGAGGGCGGCCATCTGCCTGGACTGGTCGGGTTCAGGGAAGAGGAAACTGGAGACACACTTGGGATGTTGTTGACATGGATGAGTTTTGAAATTTCTTGCCGTGACATTAGTACTTTAAATCTTGGAAATATTCTCTGGCTGGTAGAAGACTGACTTTGTAATCGTCCTTATGTGTCTATGAAGGTTCAAGTCAGAGTCAATCGCTGTAAAAACTGAAGCTGTGTGCCGACAGCTTCCTCGTCTGGTGTAAAAATAATTACTTTGGGTTTGTTTTCATCCAGCTGAAGAAAGTTCTGATGAAATGAGATTATAACATGTCTTAGTTACAAAATGTTTTCACATTTGGCAAAAACATGGCTGCTAAATAAACAGATTTGTACTTTATTGATGAAAGCAAATGAACTGTTTTATGACTTGTTGGTTTGTAGTTTGGTTTGCTTGGTTTGAGTGAGATCTGAATAATAACTTAAACATGAATTAAATTAAATAAGGATGAAAATTAGCATTTTTTGCTATACCCAGGGCGGCTAAAAGATTAAAATGTTTTGCATTGTGGATAAATAGACAAGTTACACAATATTTGTTCTATAGATCTGATTTACGCTTTAAAGGGTTCAAAGTCGCAAACTGACCCTGTAATGTAAATCTGTGTATCATCTGCATAACATGACAACTTATCTTGTTGTTTGTTATAATCTGAGCTAGTGCTGCATGTAGATATGAAATTCTCATGTTTGTAGATACTTTTATTTATTTCCTCACTTAAAATTATTCACTTAATGCAAGCTCATATTTCCGGCTGAAAAGTGACTTGTTAGTTTTGTACAAAGATATTTGCACTGGACAAAAATACTTGGTAGGATTTTGTGGTTTTGCAGTGTTCCTCACTTTAAGTAAAGCTGAAGTGCCATCATCCTGCAGTGGTATTTTATCTGAGGTGTTTACAGCTTTAATTTCAGGCGTCACGTTTAAGCTGCCGCTCCGACTCCCAAGCAACAATCTTTGTTTCACATCTTGCATTTGGCTCCGTTCTTCAGAAAATAAACGCATGACTTCTTTTGTGGAGACGAAACCAGCAGAATGAGATGTGATGCTTATGTTTGCGGCTGGTGATTCTATTGGAGACTAAATATTTTCGCTAATATAATTAAGAGCGTATTGCGAAAGTAGCCGTGGCGTTCAGCAGCTCAGAGAGGCCATTTCTTTATGAAACTGCCTTTAATTATTTATTATCACAGGGTTTCTCCTCCTCCTGCCTCAGAGTGGAACTGCTGTCTATTTCAGTGTAAATTAAGCTTCACACATAACGTCGTGAGTTGACTTCTTCATGCGTTTCCCTCCAAAAGTCGCCTCTGATCATCATCAGACTCATCATGAATGTTTGTTTCCATAACAACTCTCTCATAGGATTGATCGCCCACTTCTCCTTGTCTTCCTCTTTATGACTACATCTCTCTCTCTCTCTCTCTGTTTCTTCTGTTGCTTTTCATTTTCTTTGTCGTGACGCCCACGCAACTATCAGCGGACGGCTTCACACACTTTAACTTCCCGGCAGAGAATCCCAACTGAATCTCTCTCCGCTTTTCTTGCCTTTTCCTTTTGTTGCGATCGCCACGGTAACGGGGCCTCCGGCCGAGGATCCCTCCAGCTAAAGATCAGTAAGGTCGATTCAGTCAAACTCACTGGATTTTTTCCAATCATGTTGCCCTTTGCTTGGAGCAGTTTGCACTGGTGCAACATGGAGAGCCTCCAAAGGTCAAGCTCTGGGGTCGCAGGGAGTGAATGAGTGCAAGATCATCAGAGTCCAGCTGCTTTGTCAGCAATAAGGATGAATTCAGATTAAAGGGCTTTTATTGATATAGTGTGGATGAATATTTAGCTAAATAACCCAGCATGTTGTTTGACTGGGAAAAAGCTACGGAACAATTCGATTACTGCTGGAAATAGTCGTTAAACGCCTACGAAAAGTAAGAATAGCCAAGTATAGATAACGTATGGGAGTTTTCACACCTGACAGTCCGTTAGACTCCGTTCAATTTGGGACCAAAGTTGCAACATTTGTTACATTTTCAGCTGCCCTGGTTCTCTTTCACACTGATCTGAGTCAAATGAACCAAACCGTTTCAGAAACCAGTTCCCCTCCTGGCCTGTGGGGGGCGCTGCTCCAATAACCACTGAAGGAAACAAGATGAAAACCTCTGAAGAAGACACTGAGCGCAACTTTCTTCTTCATGAAATGTAAACAAAATTGGAGTAGCGTCAGATTTTAGTGGATTTCTTTTTTGTTGTTGGTAAAAGACTACAGATCATTTCTTCCACTAGCGCGAGAGTCACACGTTTGTTTTGGTTGCATTTACCCAGAATGCCCTGCACTGTAGTTTGCTTCCTGCTTTTGGAGGGGTCTTCAGTTCACAAGGTATTCACATATACATTCAAACCACACCACAGTTCCCTTTAGCCAAACTGACACCGAGGTTTGTAGGTGAACCACAGTTTCTTGGTCCACACAAGAGTCTGATTAGGCGTTCACACCTTCCCAAACGAACCAGACTTTCTCGATAAACAAGATTTGCTTCAATCCAAACACAGTTTGATTAAAGCAAATCAAACATGGCTGATGTCAATACAACCTAAATTACAAATAGCCCAGAGGGAACAAAGTCAATTGGTTTCCCTCCCAAAACTCAGTAGCTGAGTTTCCATTGCAAATGTGTGCAAAACTTTGTCAATATTCAGCTACTGTAAATATTTCGCAATTACGGTGTTTCCACTAAATAAGGAATATGATTAAAATCACACATGAACAAGTTTGTTCACCCAATAAGTAATTAAAAACATGCCTCGCCAACATCCTCCAGCTATTTTCTGTCATCATCTTCTTTGTGGTTTCTGCCAGCAGCAACATCCTGTGTGATGCAAAAAAAATGAAAAAGTTTTTGTGAAATAAACCAATTTCAATACAACCTAGCGCAAAAACATTTGAAAAACTTTTTTCCTAATTTGGCGTCTTTCTATTAAGCAAATGTATTTTCAAAATGTCGAATTGTGCAGTTATACGGCCAACGGAAATGCAGATACTCTGTTTTTATCGGAGTGTAGTATTAAGTAGCACAACCCCATATTTGGCATGATTATATTTAAATATATCTATTGTTATATTCATTTAAAGACAGAATCGTTCCTTGCTTGGGGAAGCAGCTCTCATCTGGGGAATGTCGATTTATGCACAAGGTTTAAAGGTCATAAACCCAGAACACAGAAATGGACTCATAATGAACTAATACTAGACCAACTGAAGCAGAATGCAATAATGAGAATGTATGCAGCTAGCCATTATTTCTAATTGGAGTAATTAATCAAAGATCGTTTCTTGATGCTTACCTCAACCTTTGGAAACAACTCTTATTTCCAAAGATGCACAGCTGTTATCAGGTGTTTGTTTATTCTACATTTTCAACTTTATTTAGAGTCCATCAACAAGATCTCCAATCCCATAAATCCCTGCTGCAGTAACGAGCCTCCATGCGTCTGCTGGGGAAGAAGCAGCGTTCATCCTTGACAGGCTGCCAGTCCATCACACTAACACACAGAGACAGACAGCGGGTCGGAACCAGGAGTCGTCTCGCTGCAAGGTGACAGGGCTAACCAGTTCACCAGCGCCGCTCCTTTACCCTGATGAACAAGATTCCTTTATCAAACAGAAACTGACTGAACGCAACAGCTGAGGGATTCATCACTTTCCTCCGAACTTGATGGGATGTTATGAGGATTATTTTTCAATCTGCGCATCTGCATTTTCATATTCTACGTTCTGCTGTAGCAGAAAGGTCCCCTACTTAGTCCAAAACAGAAATGACAACTCTGGGAAAATGATGGATGAAAGCCACAGCCAGGTGTCATATTTCTAAAAGCTTAAAGTTTGTAGCATCTCTACGTTTCCTACAGGCACATCTTTCAATTACAACGACATATTAGGGTCATTGTAGATTAAAAAATAAGTATACATTTCTGCCAAAAAAACCCTTAAAATGTTTATATTAATCTTGGAAATTTTGCAGAAAAAATCTTGAAAGTTTCCTGAGCTCCAAAAGTCGACAATTTGTCCTTAAAAATGATCGCTTGGGATTTATCGCATAAGTTTGAGAAAAAAAACTTTAAAATGTTTGAAAAGTCAAAGATTTGCAAGAAAAATCAAAAATTTTGAGCTTCCTCTCAGAAATGTTCTAGAAAAAAAAATAACATTTTCAGAGCTTGAAAAGTCTCAGCTGAAACAAATCAGAAATTTTCAGAATAATATTTGAAATCTATTTAAAAAATGTGGAAATTTGTGAGGAAAAAAATATAAAATTTTTGAGATTCAGAAATTTTTTGAAAAAAAAAAAAAAGTTGAAATCTCTCAAGCTCCAAAAGCCGAACATTTATTAGAAGAAAAAAAAAAACTTGGTTTAAGTTTGAAAAGTCAAAAATTTGCGAGTAAAACCTCAAATTTCGAGGTTACTCTCAGAAATGTTAGAGAAATTTTTTTTTAAATGTCTGCGATCGAACAGTCAAACATTTTCTAAAACAAATCAGAAATTTTGATATCTGAAATCTTCTAGAAAACTTTGAAATTTCTGAAATTGAAAAGTTTAAAATTTGCTGATAAAAACTCAAATTCTAAGCTTAATCTCACAAATTATCAAAAAAAAAACAACCTCCCCAAAACAACCCTCAAATCTTTGACTTTTGGAGCAACGCTGATGTCTGATGATACACATTCCTGCCGTGGATTAAATATTAACATCTACTGTAACTGTTAACATAATTTTTCATGACTCATCACATGAAGAAACTTATTCTTGTGTAATTTTTATTCCATTTCTTATTTAATTCAAACACCGCAATTGTAACATTGTGGGGTTTTTTTTACATTAGCAGAACATCAAAAAAGTTTTACACACATCCGTAATGGAAACGCAGCAAAAAATGATCCATAAAGTTGAATTACATATGAATTTACAAACATTTTTCTTTAAACTTTCAGCGTTTCTGGTTGGTCTGACAACTTGTTACCGTGGCAATGGACCAAAACTATTGCACAGGGTTGTATCATAGCTCCCTTCAAACATGTGCGTTTGCTCCCTTTCTGTGGATTTACGGCGACCGTCAAGCTTTCATGCACCTTTAAATCACCTGAACTGTACAACACTTTCCTCCACTTCATTTAATTAATGATTGGAGTGGCAGAAACCCTGGAAGGAGCCGAACGCTGCATGAATCTCTCCTGGCTGGACGTTCTCCGTCTCGGTTATAGATATGCGAGTTTGTGCATTTGGGAGCAAAAAGGTCTGACTCACTGAATGTTGTTGCAGCTGATTGTAGCCATATCAGGTTTTTTAAAATTTTATTATGGTTTTATAACCGACTGTCGTGTCTCATCCCATCCTGTCCCTCGGCGCTGCAGGAACCAGGAAGTCGGCTAATTAATCTAATAATTTACAGACTCTCTCGATTGAAAAATAATTTCTTAGAATTACTACAATAATTACTTGGCAGTATCACACCGTTTGTGTGTCGGTGTGAGTTTTTCCGTCTCGCTCTTTCCAATCTTGAGTCTGCGTCCCCAGAGGACAGCAGCCGGCCTAGACTAATTTTTTTTGTTCAGCAGTGACACGCTTTGGTCTATATTTCATGTCACTTTGACTAAACTGCCCCACCGTTGAGATGTCCACATTAAAGCTTGATGCACTCCTCTTGTATGGATTCGGCTGCCATGCCAGCAGAGCACTTTGCCTCGAGAGAAATTAAACCCCCGAGGTTGTTCTAAGATAGATTAAATGGGGGACGAGAGAGAGAAAGCTCGACTCATGGGAGGGGCGCTGCCCAAATATAGAGAAACCTGCCAAATGCCAACAGGGCGTGGGCGAGAAGGCTGGCCTTTGCTGATGTGCATGTCTGTACACGTGGGTGCGAGTTTGAATGCGTTATGAGGGGTTTCTTTTCTAGAGAAAAAAATTCACACGCCTGCGTCTCTCCACGAGTCTTTCTGCACGTGTTGATCACATGCAAAAAAGATGCAAAACCTTTAAAAAAATAAACACACCCTTCTTCAGCTGTAATAACAGTTAATAATAACAGACCCATTGGAAAGGTAAAATTATATTTTTAATGCTTTCCAGTAATTTCTTCTTTATTTTACTGAGCTTCTGTGCTGCGTTAGCTAGCTAATCATAGGATCCTGACTGACAGATTGGAAAATGGCCATGATTGTCCAGGACTGTATTAAACTGGATCAAATCATCTTTGACAGAACTGGGTGACTTTTTGTCATTTGGAAGATAAAGATCTGAATCGAGAATCATATTAGGGGTTCCTCAAGGCACCGTACTCGGGCCATTTTTATTCAACATTTGTAGAATTTAATTGGCTTAGATTACAGAGCACTACAACGTCTCAGAATAGCACACAACTTTATATTTCTGTGACACCTGTGTTGGACATTTATATTGTTTATCATTTATCGTGATGAATTTCTTAAGAATTTTGATTTACCGTTGTCAGAATAAATTCCAATCAATGATGCTAAAAATTCCTTGAAACTCTCCTGACAGTCAGGATTAATAGTTCCTAGTTTCTCCAGTATTTCGTCAATGAAAGCATCAAGAAATTTCCAATAAGTTTGAAAATGCAGTTTTTTATGACAGGTGTCCTAAAGAAGCACGTTACAAATGACTATATTACCTGAAGCAACATGAATCATATGTGGGGTTCCTCTGGGCAATGTTCTAGGTCCACTTTTATTCAATGTTTATATAATTTCACAAGTTTAGACTATGAAGCACCACAACATCTCTTTATATATCTACACACACAAAGGAAACAATTTCTGTGTCACCTAAAGGTGAATATTTATCGTATAACATTTATCATAATAAACTTCTTAAGAGTTTTATTGTTGTCACAATAAATTCCAATCGATGATGCTTCAAACGCCCTGAAACTGTTCTTACAGTCGCGATTAATAGTTACTATTTTCTATGTTTCGTCAACGAAAGCATCAATAATTTGAAAATACAGTTTAGTGACACAAATCGAATCTTTATGACAGATGTACAAAAAAAGGACATTACACACACGAGTTTGTTTGAAAGTTAAAATCTGAATCATGAGGAATCCTATCCGGGGTTCCTCAAGGCACGACTCTGGGGCCACTTTTAGTCAACATTTATATAATTTAATTGCCTTAGATTGCGAAGCACTATAACGTCTGTCAGGATATATACACCCATAGCACAGCTTTATATTTCTGTGACATTTATCGTATCATTTATTAGTTATTGCAATAAATTTCTCATAAGAAAACAAACCACAACAGCTGAAAATGTAATAAATGTTGAAATTTTGGTCCCCAGTCAATGTCAGGTGTGAAAACATCCTTAAAGTCAGATGTGTTTTACGTTTATTATTAATAATCTGTAGAGTTTTTCTGTTCATCTGAGTTTAGAATAAAATAAAGTGTTAAGGCTTTTTTCACTTCTTTGTGTCGGATGTTTTCATGTTGCGACTTCAAGAAAGCAACAGAAGGGAAAATGAAGCAGTAAACAAAAACTTTACACGGAAGAGCGGATGAAAGGAACTAGAAATGGGAATTGTTTCAAAAATCAGAGCAGAGAGAAAAGGTTTGTTTGTTGCATCTCATGTTTGGTTACTCAAGCTAATGAGCGGCAATTAGACGGCTGCCAATTAACTCTGCCCATCAGACTGAGACGGAGGTAAACGAAAGCAGAGACGTGAGGGAAGAAGTTGGAGGTTGTGAGGAACGAGGGAATAGTTAAACGACCCAGGAATCACAGGCGGCGTTTTCTTCAAGGGATGTTCATGCGTGCATTTGCATGCAAATGAGGCGGATGTGCATACAGATGGGGCCGTGTGCGTGTATCCGTGTTCCAGCAGAGGGAGCTGTGTAGACCCATGTCGCCGTTCGTGCTCTACATGACCATCTGGCTTTCACCGTCAGGCTGGACCTAAAGTTAACCCCATCACTGCCAGAGTCTGCTCCACCTATGTGGGATAAAAATAGACCAGAATGTCTGAGGAAGCATTCGGATATATATTTACTTGCTTTTCAAATGTTTTATGCGAGCTCCTGATCAGTTATTGACCAATAATCGCGGATGTGAATGGCTGCTGAGTGGCTCTCAATCTTTCTGGCAGAATGTTTGCTGACCAGATTGTGTGTGCGCTTCAGGCAGCGGAGGCAAGAAAGCAAATGGTTAATTTCTCATTCTGACTGCTGATGCAGTGTTCCAGCTGAACCCCTCAGAGAGCCTTTCACTCACACACACACACACACACGCACACACGCACACGCACACCTACAAGTACACTCTGTAGCGTAGAGCGCTCGTCATTCTTCTGAGTAGCCCGCTGACCCTGCTTGAATTAGGCTAATTGAAATGGGAGAATAACCATTTTCTTGATTGCTGTTTCTTTTCTCTTTTTTTTGGACAGTTTAAAATGAAAAGCGTGCTTACACAACCAGAAGCCCCTGAGAGTTGGATGACATGATGACCCTGTTGCTTGGTGCGGAAGACTTTTGGCCGCTGCACTCTGGATCTTGAGGTGTAATTCATGTCCGTCTGGCAGTCGTTTTGACCGCCATGCATTTGTCTTCTGACATATTCTGGCTTTGTCCACCTCAGTAATACACAATTAGCTTGACGCTAAGAAACGTGTGTTGAGAGTAAATGCTTTCAGATGAACACTTTCATTATTTTCTTATTATTTCAATCAATACTTCCATCCTTTTCTCAAGGTAGAGTATCCAGAAACTGTACTCAAGAGTAGCACTACTTCAACATATTTTTACTGAAGTAAAAATAAAAATTAGCCGTCAAAGAAATAACTCAAGATTAAAAAAGTATCTGGTAACCAAGTACTGAGTAACTGTTCAGAACATCAATCATGTAAAATTAAAAAATTACATCATCAAATGGACCAAAATATAAAGTTATGTGGACATTTTTCCATTTTAAAATGCCAAATACATACAGCAGCCTTGATGTAGTTGTTTTGTTGTAAACGTTTTGTGGCTACTAAAACTTTTACAACCATTAAGAATAGTTTAAAATACTTATTAATACAAAATTTTAAGCATTTTGATCGAATAAAATTTATTTCCTTAGAGGTCATTCAGGTAAGCTTGTCATAAATGTGCAGGAAGAGCTTATCTTAGATTAGCTTAACTTAGCTTAGCGGATTTTAGCTTAGCTTAGTTTATCTGATTTTAAGTTGTTTTGTTACAGTTTGACCTGTTAGTCTTGACTTATGCTGTATGCTGGGTTGATTTACTTTAGCTTAGCTTATTTTGCCTAATCTTAAATTATTTTATCACAGTTTGTCTTTTTGATCTTGACTTACTGTAGTTTTGTGTGCTGTATGCTGGGTTGATTTATCTTAGTTTCGCTGAAATGCTCAAGGTTGTATTAGCTGATTTTGTAGCTTAGCTTAATTGATCTGATCGTATTTTACCTGTGAAATCCATAGATAACCTTCACTTATCTTAATTTCTCACAAACCTATTTTACTCAAGTAAATAATTGATATTAAATATTAAAATATTATAAAGAACTTCCTGTCTTTGTTTCTCAGTGAACAAACCAGTGAAATATTGCCACCTGTTGGACTGGAGTAAAACTGCAGACCTACACACGATCGCGTTCGTGACCCTAAAACACCATCAGTTAAACCGACTTTACTCCAGCCACGTTGCTGTCATGAAACCTTATTGTTGAAGACTTATTGGTGATCGGTGGATTGGATGCTAAATAAATCTCTGCTCTGTGCTTCAGACTCCCTTCACCATTTCAGTTATTGCCTCTGCATTTCCAGGGAGACTTTCTCTCTCCAGAAGGTTCAGTCGTAAACAACCATCAGAATTTTCCAGAGATCCTGATGACAAATTGGTGGCTGGTCTGCTTTTTCCTATCTGGAAATCAATGAATCTGCCCGCTACTGGACTGCAGGTCTGACTGGGTCGTCCTCAGAACCAAATGTGAAAGAAACAAGTTGGCTTGGATAAAAAAAGATCCAGGGCTGAAACGATTATTCGAATTAATCAAGAGTAATCGATAATTGAAATAATCGTCAACTGATTTAGTAATTGACTAACTCTTAACTGAAATATACAAACTCAAAAACAGGTAATTAATTAATTAATTAAACCAAAACTATACATTTTTATTTAAGATGTAAAAAACCTTCTTTGTAACTATATTCTGCCCAGAATATAACTCTGCTCAAGTGGCAGAGTCTCAGCTTCACCTGGACACGTTTTGCATTCAGTTATTAATCAAGAACAGAGCAGAACGGACCGAGCTTTCCACACTAAAGGAATGCTATGTTAAAAATTTGTTCAATTGTTTATTTGCTTTCTCTTATGCATTTCTAATATTGCATAAAATGAGATCATGCAGTTAAAAAATCTGCAGAATGTGTAAAATGTTTTCATTTGATGAATCAATTAACCAAAATGAATAATTACTAAAATAAATGTTATCTACAGCCCTACTTATTGGACAACATTCTGCAATGTTAGATAGGATTTTTTTTTAACTGCAGATGCATTCTATGCTGTATTTTAGGCAAACATTTTTGTTTGAATTTATTGAAATAAATTCAAATAAGAATTTATTTGAATTAATGTAATAAAATTATTTGTTTATCTGCATCTTTTAATTAATTTCTAATATTGTATAAAAATGGCTTAAGTGGTTAAATAAAAAAATATTGAATTTCTTGAAAATCTGATTACTCAATTGTCTGAATAATCGATTATTCACAAGAATAAATCGTCAGAACAAATGGTTAATCGTTAAAATAATTAACAGATTAATTGATAATTAAACTAATTGTTATTTGCGGCGCTAAAAGATTTAAATATTCTTGTGCAGAGTAAGAGGACTTGTCTAAGAAAAGGTTTGCTTGTTGCGCGACTCTTGTCAGTCTTTCCTTCAGCACAAACACAGGCAGCAGCTGCAACAGCAGACACAGCTAATCACCTCCTGCTATAATTTTAAACATTTATTAAATGTCCACATTATCCACATATGAAGTCATTTGCCCCTGGGGATCTGTGTGATTTCCTCATTAACTTCTCGAAATGTAATGAGTCACGGAACCGAGTTCTGTGGCTCTATTAATTATGACCCGTCGCACAAGCTGCTCACCATGGCAACCCCAAGTTCTGCCTGTCACCACGCAAAAGATGAGGGTATGAAGAGGTTTTTTTTTACATCATGCAGCCGGCGCAAACGTCTCTCCCCTCAGTCAGGCCTGCTGGAGTCTGTGGCGCTGATCTTTTAGCTCCCTCTGCTGAGGATTACCGGTAGATCCTCCTTCAGGAGCAGAGAAATGTGGACCAGCACTGCAAAAACACAAAGTCTTCCTGAGTATGCTTGTCTAGTTTCTTGTGCAACTAGCTTATTATACTTGCAATGAGACAAAACTAACATACAATTGACTTTTCAGAAAGCCATAGGAGCTTGTTTTAAGTCAGTGACAGATTATTTCACGTATAAAATACATTCTTACCATATTTTAAGTTAAATAATCTTCCAGTGGAACGAGTTCTTTTTAAAATCAACATTAAAGAATTACTGACTCAAATATTGCTATATCTTGCTGAAAAGTTACTTCTAAGTTAGTTTTGTCTTATTTTATGTACTAAGAGATTTGCACAAAAATACTTCATAAAATGTGTTTTTGCAGTGCATTGCAGAAATACTGAATACTTATTCAGCTTTTTCACATGTACATCAAATACAAACGCAAAGTTACAGTCAAACAAGACAGTTTGTTTGAAATAATAAACTGCAATAAACTTAATTTAGGTACATTTTTAGAACCACATTTTCTTTACAATTCTTCAATTAGATTTAGGTTTGAACTTTGACTAGACCATTGGAGCACTTGGATATGCTCTGATCTAAGCTAATTAATTAAGCTTATTTATATAACACATTTCAGCAACAAGGCAGTTCAAAGAGCTTCATATTATAAAAACACAAAAACAAAAGTCCTAAACAATATAAATTACAGTCAAGTTCTGATTAACTCTAAATATTCATCTACACTGCAAAAACACAAAGTCTAACCAAGTAGTTTTGGTCTAGATTTTAGTGCAAATACTTTAGCAAACTTGAAATAAGACAAAAGTAAAGATGTAGGAGCTTGTTTTAAGTCAATAGTTTCTTAATATTGATATACAGATGTACTAGTTCCAGTGGGAGATTATTTCACTGATAGTAATTTTCCAAATGCTTTAAGTGAAATAATCTGGTCTATATCCAATATTATTAACTTAAAACAAGCTCCTATGTTACTGAAAAGGTAGTTGGTAAGATGTTTGTGTTTTTGCAGTGAAAAGCAGTGGGGCGCAAACCAGACACCTGCATGTGTTTGATACTTTAAGGCTCAACGAACCTGAATCAAGTGAAGCTTCATCACCAGAGATGCACCATATAACAGCTGTAAGCTAATTTAACATTTACCACTAAAATAAAGCTTACTTACAGAATAAAATATGTAAACATACCTTGTGCGCCTTCTTCCCAAACATTGAGGAGATGTTATTGTCCGTTTCATCCGTTTTTATAGCTTAAATCCAAGCTAACGTTTCCTCTGGCTGCTGTCTTTAGCCTCAGCTTGCATTCAAGCTAACGTTTCCTCTGGCTGCTGTCTTTATCCTCAGCTTGCATTCAAGCTAACGTTTCCTCTGGCTGCTGTCTTTATCCTCAGCTAGCATTCAAGCTAACGTTTCCTCTGGCTGCTGTCTTTAGCCTCAGCTAGCATTCATCTCTCCGTGCGTTGCGGAAATAATCACGAATTGGTGCGAACTGTAAACTATAAGCAGAGAGAAAAGATGACTATTTTTTTTCTCTCTGCTTATAGTTTATAGTTAATAGTTTATAGTCTTCTTCTGAGGTTTTTGTGTTGTTTCCTTCAGTGGCTCTTGGGGCAGCGCCCCCACAGGCGAGGAGGGGAACAGCTTTTTCAATGGGTTTGGTTGGTTTGACAACGCGGTGTGAAAGCGAACTGAAAATGTAACAAATATTGCACTTTTAGCCCCCAACTGAACAGACTACCACGGTGAAAACACTTTAAAATCAGCTGTGCTGATTGCTAAATCATTTAGCATGCTAGTTCTAAAGAGCTAAAAGTTGGACACAAGAGGTTTGTTTAAGGTTTTAGCATCTCTACATTTTCTCCCTTTTCTATTTTAAAAATACCTGATAAACGCCAGAGAGAAATTAAATGTTTTCACATTGCAGAGTCATAGAAAATGACAATAAATAAATAAAAATGCAAGGCAATCTGTGTACTAAAAACCACTAATTAATTACTTAATTAAACCTGCATCCCCAATCACTCTCTAAATTAAATAAAATTATGATAAAGTCATAAAATAAAATACAAACGTATAAAACGCATTTAAGGACACAGACACTCTGTAAGAGAAAACATAAATAATTATTGTTCCTAATATTAAGAGAACAAAGTCAATTTTGCATTATTTCAACTTTATTCTCTTAATTTTAGAAATTATTCTCGAAATTTTATTTCTTTATAATTAATTATTATTATTAATACTCCGTCATACAATTTTGAATAAAATTTTCATGAATAGCTTTAAAAGCTTGTTTAAAGTTGTGCGTCACAAATGTGGGCGTCCACATGTTGACCTCGACGAAATCAGCTATGAAATATCTGCAGCAAAGTGGCATCTAATTGAATATAACGCGGCTATTAGCATGCAAAGTCTTTCTCTCCTTGACAAACAGGAGCCTGGCAATGGCGTGTTTACATTCTGCCTCCACAATAGAGTGAGGACGAGTTAATGAGCGGAGAGGTTTGCATTGAAAAGTGGCTTATTTACAGCAAATGTCACGATTTTAACTGCAGACGTGGCTCCTATCGGGGATGCACTTGACATTTTTCTCGTTTCCTTGTTAACCAGCCGAAGCAGAAACTCGCCTTCAGCTCTCAGTAATGCATTGGAGAAAAAAAGAGGCCGGGTCCTGGATTCAGACCAACTTTCTGCATCACCAATTACAGGCTTTGTGTCTAAGTGGCCAAGCGCGGAGGCTGCCAAATAAAACCTCATGACTTATTCGTCTCTTGGCCTGTTTTTGCTTTGATATGAATCAAAGCATCAGAAGCAATCGCTTCTCTAAAGTAAAGAAAGAAACGAAGCAGCGCTTCTTTAAAGATGATCACTATGGAAAAAACCTGATCCATGGACAAACGCCAAAATAAAACCCAGAGGTCGTCATAAAGGAGCTGGCAGCGGCTTCACTGCAGAGGGACAAAATTTGGTTCGTCACCCTTCAGAAATGTTCTTCTGCTTGCTGGAAGTAAGATAACTGGTGATCTCCTTAAAAGGAACATTATTTATTCCACTCTAGATAGATGTTTCTACATGTGAAATAAACATTTTTACAAACTTAAAGGGGGAACCATTTTGCACATTTCTATACTTCCATTTAGGTCTCAACTGCTTCTGAAAAAGAAAAACCATCCAGCTGTTTTCTGCTGCCTGGAAAATGAGCAGTTTCAAAAACCTCACAATTTGTTACCTAGCAACCCAAGCAAAGGTCCAAAGTTTGGTCAGCTGGTTTAACTGCTGTGTAATGGCTGCTGGAAAAGGCAAGTGATTTGTTGACTTAACATCCAGAAACCACTTCCTGCATTCTTGTTGGTTGCACAGGAGGCCCCATTTCTGCTTTTCAAGTTGTGTAATCGTGCAGCTGTTTGCAGCCATGTTCACATGCCAGTGTAAAGATAGAGTTGAGAGCATGTGGCCCGTATTTCATTGATAACACGAGGAAAATGTCTTGGCATTTTAAAATAATCTGCTATTAGGATTGGTACCATTTTTTTTGGTACCAACATTGAGGAATTAACGACGAGCTCCAATATCTAGCAGAAAAGTAACTTGTACTTTAGTTTTTTTTTACAAATCTATATAAAGCTTTCATAGTAAAAGAAACCACATCTGTTCTGTGTCTTTTAATGAAAAGTAATTTTGTTGCACTGAAATTTTGATTAATTTACTAGACTTGGCTAAAGAACAAGGGTTTTCAAAGAAAGACTGATTCAAAATTTGTGCTAATTCTGTTTATTTCGATCGAGTTCGTACCTGCAAGCTTTTTTTATAATGCGAAAACTTTTTCACTTACGGATTTTCCCACATAAAAACTCATCCTGTTTAACTTAAATATTGCGTCCTCACAATGTTGGTCACAATACAAGTCTCTGTGACTCCAATTTTAAAACGTATATACATTTTGCTCTCGAGAACTTTTGACTTAATTTTAGCCAAAGATAAAAAAATAAACTTAAATTATGAATTTTCCCACAAAAATTCTTTAGAAATTTTTGTTGTAAGGTTTAGTCCACCTTATAACAACTAAGCATAACGCTGGGCAATAAATCAATAGCAATATGAGTTGATGATGCAACTGATCAATATCAATTTTTATAGAATGTTCAATAAACTCCAAGCCAGAAACACAAAGCATTCTGGGGGATGTAGGCAGAGGAAAGACTTTAGCCGATTCTAAGCTAGGCTGGTGGAATCAACCAACTCACTTGCTCTCTTCTGGTTACCTAGCAACTTAGTCACTTTGTGGTTACCTAGCAACAACCTGTTGAGTAACTTGCGTAGCGGCAGTTTATCCAGTGTGGAGTGAAAGTATGACAGTTTGGCTGCATTTCAGATATTTAAAACGAAAAAAAAGTTAATTACTTATATGAAACGCTTGTAATGTGGTACACAATAACATCATCCAGCCCTAATTATTAAAAGTTTCTATGTTCATTCCTCTATTACCTGAAACTGTGTAGTGAAAAAAAAGCAACAAAAATGTCTTCAAGTGTGAAAATCCCTTCCAGGGGGAAATGATCATCTCCATTTGTCCAAACCAAAACAACAAGCTCTCCTGTCTTGCGTTTCTTTCTTTTGCTGGAATTGATGTCAAGGCAGCGTCACTTCGGCTCACCTGAACGCCAGCGTGGCTCTGCCGACGTCTGGCTCCGCGTCGGCAGATCGAAACACAGGCGGAGGATCCTGAGGGGACCGACGCCATGATGCTGTCACACACACACACACACACACGAAACGAACACACCTGCTGCCGTTTTTAGCATCGGAGTTTATTTCCAAAAGACATGAAGAGTTTACGGATGTATAATTCTCACATGACAAAGATAAAAGTACAAACACGTATATATAGAGAGGAGTAGCTAAGCAAGGCAAAGGAAGCTTTTAATGAAAGGCGTTTCCTTACTTTGGTAAAGATTGTCTCTGTTTTACAGAAAGTCTGAAACGTTAGCTTAATCTTGAACACTGTAAAAAAAACAAAAAACAAATCTTAAAAGTATTTTACTAGTGCAAATCTCTGAAATGAGAAATAAACTCAAGCAACTTGAGCAATAAATGAGCTTGTTTTAATAAAAAGATTTTAGTATTGATGAAAAAGTACTAGTTCAATTGGAGGATTATTTTATTTATAACATGAGAAAAATGTCTTGTTATAAGTGAAATAATCTGCCAGTTTAATGTATTTTCATTGATATTATGGAATTATTGATTTAAAACAAACTCATATCTTGCTGAAAAGTTACTTGTGAGTTTATCGTCTTCTTTCAAGCATACTAAGAGATTTGGATGAAAAGCTGGAAGAAAAATACTTGGTCAGATTTTGTGTTTTTGCAGAGTGCATGACCAAATCCACTCCTAATGAGAAATAACACAAAGTCCTGTCTCCAATTTTTACCAATTAAAAATGTTTTTTAAAATGCTTTAAATTTTTGGCCTCCACTTGATACCGAAATATCAAAAATACTTGGCAATATTGTGCGTTTTTGCAGTGAAGAAAAAGCCAGAAATATGGCCGTTAATCTGATGTCATGGCGACGATTACTCTTCGCAAACAGCAGGCGACACATTCAGCTTCTTTTCTACGAAGATAAGCAGTGATGGTTGAGCAAATCCTGCCGGGTTGTTGGAGCAATTTGAAGACTGAACGTCAAACTTTACCGCTAATGGTTGAAAATGATCCAGACAGCCTGAGCTTCAGATTTCACCTAAACTTTTAACGTGGCACCAAAGATCAAAATGTTCAACTGACTGTTGGCTTTTCACTCCACTTGCACTGCAGTTGAGGCAATGCAGAAATGTTGAGTTTCGCTAATTTAATTTCATAAAGGTCAAAGCAGCAGCAGGCAACACAGGTCACCATTAGCACCTGATTTGTTTGTTTGTGGGTTCGGCCTGCAAATAACGGTTATTCTGACGATTCTCCGGGTTTTAAAAATGGCCCTTTCTACCGATTTTATTAAACAACTTAAATCTTTTTTATCCAATAACAGAAATGCATAAACAATTCAACTCACTGATGAAATAAGAAAGATTTTATTGCCTAAAATGCAATAATACAGAAATTTCTTAGTGAATTTGAACCAAGTGAAGCTAAAAACTATGAGAAGTTTTGGGTAAAACGTATTAACAGATAAAGTTGTTTTTAATCTTAAATGCAAAATGTTTCTATACTTTGTACAGTTTCGGGTTAATTACTGCTCTGAGAGTTTGTTTTTTCAGTAAATGGCCTTTTTTTTTTAATGTTGATGATTAATATAGAATTGATTAATCGGCATTAAAGACAAAAATGAAGAAGGTTTCTTCCAGAAAAGATTCTCAGATCTTTAAAACTTTCATGCTGAAATGTTTTGCTGCACTGAAGGCGATTTTTATCAGAACAGAGATGCTGTTTCTGCAGAACCCTAAGAAAATGTAATCCAAGAAAACCAACATATTCTGCAGGACAAAATGCACAACAAAGCTAAAAGATCCAGATGTTTAAATTTCTGATTTATGGCAAGAAAGATCTAAAGTCCCTTTAGAACATGTGATCAACTCCAAGTGCAGAAAACCAGAAAGTGTCGCCATTAATTAGGATTTAGTCCAAATGTTTCATTTACTTTGTCAGACAGAATAACACCATGTATAAGGAAGAAAGCTCAACACTTTATGCATTGCATCTTCGCATAAATTTAGTTTATTTTCTCCTAAAAGTCTTTGGAAACATGAAAATGTTTGTAATTATTGTTCAGATTACTGCATAAATCTGCCATTGCTGCTGACTTGGAGACGTTCTGGAGAAATAAAGCGATCAGAGTTCATATAAAGCTCCATAAAGAAGAGAGAAGCTGCAATAATTGACTGGTTTATGTGATTGTTCCCTTTCAAGCAGCGAAGTGGGAAAGTGGAGGTGAAACGCAACTGTAAGTATTAAAACCCACAAATTAAGATGTTTTTAGTGTCGCGTCATTGAAGAGTTTTGTGTTTATTTTTCCTGGAAGCTGCAAACATTTGTAACGATTTTCACCTCCACTTCTGCAGCTGCTTGAGTTTTAAAAGAAACATGAAAAAAATAAAATAAAATAAAATAAAATCTCAGTCTTGTATTGTAGCTTCAATGCCAAACATTAACATGACTTGATACTCCAGCATACAGTTGTCATGGTTACATAAAGGGATCGCTTGCTTGTATTTTTGTCTTTAAACATTCATTAAAATCCTTCAGGAGGTTAAAAAAAACAAAAAAAACGTACAAATCTGTTTGTCAAAATAGGTCGAAAAGGTTTTTGTGTTTGGAAAACATCTCGGTTATAATTTTTAATGTATTTTTTAAAAATGTTTCTGATCAGAACCAGACGCAGCACCGGGTTTTTTTTTACCCATATCCATCCTGTTTGTGGAAACTATACGACCTCCACGTAGTTCGCCGGGTAAAGCCCCTCCCAGCCTTCGTCCTTCTTTCCCCGACACCAACCCTGATCATCCTCATCCTCGATCTTCAGAAACTCCTCACCTGCAGAGACAGAAACTTTTTACTCTCACATATTCTGGACTGCTTCCTTTAATTTTTATGGACTTATTTAATAAATCTGGTGCTAAAGGGAAACTGAGTTGTCAGATTAGATAGAAGAGACTGAAAATGGAGGCTTTCCACACTTTGATTATGAATAGCTTTGCTTAATTTAACACTGAAGTCACTGAAAAGTTAGTTTTAGTTAAATGAGTTTCAATTTTTTTCCCCATCTAAAGGTGTAGGCAAAAATTAACAACAATAATTTGGATTATTCAGCCTGTGATAAGAAAAAAAATTTGATTTATTTTCCAAAGTCCTTTTGAGAAATAGGACATTGAACTCTTATTAATGTCACAGTTTCAAACTAAATATTTAATTAACGGGCTAAATATTTAGCTTCAAATTAAAAATCTGTTTTGCGAATTAAATTTTCAGTTTGAAGCTAAATACTGAATATTTAGCTTAAAACTAAATATTTAAATATGTTGTTAGAAGCTAAATATTCATATTCTTTTGTGAGTTTAAGCTCATGGGTTTAAACTGACATTTAGCTAAATATGAACGTAGAACATGGTGAAAATATGACTTTAGAAAATTAATCAATATTTCTTTTCTCCTAAATAAATAACCCAAATTATTGCTGCTAATTTTTAAAGTGTGACTTTACAAACGGTTTTTGTGTTAACCTCTTTATTGCAACATGTTCTTAAGGAGCAACAAAATAAACTGACTTAATGTTGCTTTAAACTTCTACAAGAAGAATCTTATAATAATTTTTTCTAATTTATAATAAAAATAATTAGTTCTTTTTTATTTTTGTGGCTCACCCAGAGCCTCGTCTAAAAAGCTGGAAGGTTTGCCACTGAATAATGTATAAATCAGTAACATCTGCTGTTTGTGTGGAAACGTGGAGAATGATGCAACAGCTGATGCTGCTTGTTGCTGCATGTTTACCTGCTTTAAAGGAGAGTTCATCCGTCTCCTGACCAACATAATCGTACAGAGCTCTCACTCTCACGCCGCCAATCATCACACTGAACAGGAACAAACACAGTTTGATCACAACAACATGGAGAAAAACAGGAAAAAATGTACTCATACATCCATCTATAGCCCAATTCATACACCAACCAATCCATTCATCCATCAACCAAACAATCCATTCATCCAGCCTTTCATCCATTCATCAAACAATCCATTCATCCATTCATCAAGATTTTAATCCATCCACCAAACAATCCATTCATCCGGCCTTTCATCCAGTCACAAATCAATCCATTCATCCATTCACCAACCAACCCATTCATTCCACTTTCTCATTTTATTCAGCAGCTAAACGATGGACCTCAAACATCACAACTGGTTTTGGTATAAATAAAGTAAGCCAACATTATGGTTGCCCCAACAGGATTAGAGGAATGTCTGGATTAAATTTAAACACCAGGAAACCAACCAGTTTGACTGAACTCTGACCCAACAGCTGAATCACGTCCATGACCCCTACAGATCCACTGACCTCTTCTCTATTGTTCCTTTCTTTTCCACCTCCTTCTTCCCCTTTTTGCGTTTCTTCTCAGGTGAATAATTCTTGGAAAGAATAAGGTTTCATTTAAAGCCACAGAACTGAACTTTGCTCTAAAACACAAACGTTGGAGCGGATGAAACACCTGGAAGTGAGGCCAGTCGGTCGGCATGCCGGGTCCGTGAGTGTTTTTCCACCAGCGGAGGTCCTCTTGATCGTCGATGGCCATCAGGGTGTTGTGCAGCTCGCTGTACACGGCAATCACACTGAGCGACAAGTGGGGGAGAAAAACGGATCATCGTAAAACAGAAATTAAAAAGCATTAAGTCGATGTAGTATCTCCCCTATTCCCGCCCTGCAGCTGTGATAAATGTTTAATTAAATGTCTGTTTTATCTGTGATTCTCCATCGAGAGACGTGGAGTCACTGAGAAACACTTAGGCAATAACATGAAGTGGAACAATGTTTTAATCCGCGTTGAGTTAAGTTTGATCTAAAGTCACCACAGTCATGAACAAACCATGGAGAAACAAAAACAAATAAATCACAACTACATGTTTGACACATCAGAGAACCACATGCAACACAGTGACCACAATAAAGTCAAAATAACGACAATAAAGTCAAAATAATGTGAGATTAAAGTCAAAATAACGACAATAAAGTCAAAATAATGTGAGATTAAAGTCAAAATATTTAGAGAATAAAGTCAGTTTTCTAGTAGTAAGGTAGAAATAATGAGAATAAAGTTATGAAAATATATTTCTAGAAATCTTATATCTTAATTTTCAAGTTTTTTATTCAGTTTTATTTTGAAAATCAGGAAACCGGAAGTCACTGAGTTAGCACTTCCTGTTTAGCAGTGCACTACTATGGGTCGTTTGCAGCTTTTCTTTAAACGCAGCACAGCCTTTGGGTTAATAAAAATGTTTATTTTACACAAGGAAGCATATATTTACAATGTACAACAAATTTTATTTGAATAAATAAAATTGTGTGATTATTTAAATGTTGTGTCTGACCTGTTAGCGTGTCATTTCAGCATCTTGATGTGCTTTATGGTTTTATTCTGACCAGTGAGTGCTGAATAAAGCCCAGTAATGAAAACCATTCGGGCCTCGCCGTCGGGTCAGAGCTCACCTTTCGTTGGTGGTGACGTCCAGGTGTTTGTGGATGGACAGGAAGGCTTCTTTGAGGAACACGATCCTCCTTCGCTCCTCGTCCTGGGATTGGTCGAAAACAGACTCCATCTCCTCCATGTAGCGAGGAACGTAGCGGTTCACCTCCTCCAGGACTTTCTCATAGCGAGCGCGGACCTAAGATTCAGCCAAAGCAGCAACAACTACGTGTAACCGAAACGATTAATCGTGATTAATCGACTATTGAAATAATCGTCAGCTCATTTAGTAATTGATTAATCGTTAATTGGAGTATAAAGACTAAAAAAAGAATAACATTTTATGAGCAGCAAAAATTACACAGACTATAAATTATAAATTTTGCAATTTATTGTATAAAAATGCGTAAGTGGTTAAAGAAAAAAATGTCTAACTGTTTTTGTAATCAAATTAAACGACAGAATAATCAATTACTCACATAATCTTTAGCTGCAGTCTTAAATTAGAGGCTAAAAATGTTTTATTTTAACATTTGTTTTTTTTTTAGTGTGCTTTTAAGTGTTTTAAACACTCAGATGTCTTTTCAGGCAAACCTTAAATGTTTTAACTGTAACAATGATGAATTCAGAAAGAATAAAGATAAAATGCAGGCACAACATTCACGCTACTGCAGCTTTAAAAGCAGTGAGTCAATAGTACAATAACAGAAAGACGAACATTTTAATCTCAGATTAAAGTTTTATGGTTTGGAAAAGGGTAAAAAAAACAAAACAAACTTTAAACACCAACTAATTAAAGAGAAGAGACTCGACTTTTACTGCTTTTACAGACAAAAACTGTTTACATGTTGCCCCCCATTCGCCATTAGCCCTTGTTGGTTTTGGAGCACTTGATTTGCTGTTATGAGCCATTTTTATTGCCAAGTGGGAGCTCCGGTTGAACCCCCATCTGTGAAATTAATGGACAACCTGCTGTCCTTCCGCAGCTTTAATCGCGTCAGTCTTCAAAGGATATTACAGTGTGTATTTAACGCCACACAAGGACTCTGAATTTTGAAGTCAGGAGGCAAATGAGTGGAACAGATGGCGATGAATCACATTTTAAATTAAATTTAAAGTAAAAAGAAAGGGGATGATGCACGTTACTCACCTTCTCGGCCTCCTGCTGAGCCAGTTCTCGCTCCTCTTGGATCTTTTTCTGCTTGTCGATAGAAACATCTGGGTTTCCCTGAGCGTGAAAGTCTCTCTCCTTAGCGGCGTGCTCCTTACGGCTCACCTTATGGTACGCCCGCCTAGCTTTGTCCAGCTGTGGACAAAACCCCCCCCCAAAAAACAGATCATTTGGTCACATAATTGTTACATAAGGTATGAAAGCATAACTTTGATTAGAAGAGAAGCCAATGTAACCAAGAAAACCTGTAAAATTAAAATATATTATTGTAAAATAACTTATTTTTAGTAACAGTTGCAAGAGATCGATTTCTGCAATCATAAGTTGTTTGTATTCTACAACCAGATTCATTGAGCTTTTAAATCAATGGTGGAAGGAACTGTGTGGACCTGAGACTAGTTTTCACATGTACTTCATGCATCAAGGGTGTTCCTCAAGGCTCTGGACTCAGCCCAGTTTTCTTTAGGCAACATCTTTTACAGAAATTTTTAATTATGCTGATGACACTGCACTTTTTGCATCCCACCTGCAGGTCTCAGAAAATCACATTTAAGACAATTTAAGCCCTTTTTTAAAGAACTTTGAATAAAATTATAAATTTAGGCTGAAAAAAGTATAAATTTAGAGGGATGTTGAGGGATCTTAATGTAATGTAGTGCCAAGCTGAGAAGTTTGAGTAGTTTCGCACAGAACGCACCTAGCCTCGTATGGAGTTAACAACAGAAATAAATTTGCACTTACGCAAAAAGCATAAGTGCAAATTATGCTTTTACTAGTTTTTACTAGAAAACCAGTAAAATTAACATATATGTCCAAGAATGGCAGTTATTTTGCAACAAGAATTGAAAGAGATCGCAACTACGATTGCAACTGAACTAGTAGGAGTATATTAGCATATTAGTGGTAGCATTGAGCCAAAACACATGATGAAGATGTCTGGACGCAAATCAAATGTTTGCCTGACAGAAAATAAGCTACATAGAATATCTGAGACCAAGTTGTCCTGCTGCGACAAAATTCAAGAGCTGTGGTGAATGTGTTTAAGGCCAACTTAGATTTTTGTAATAAATTCAAGATATTTAGACAAATTAAAGATTTTTTTAAGGATGCCACTTGTTTACCTTATTCTAGATGTATATAAACATATTTAAAACGTATAGTGATGCCACTTTTTAGCCCAAAGTTATCCAACGTCACAGCAATAACTGTGGAATAACTATATTAATACACAATCTCATCTAGGACTAATTTTTCAGTGGATTCCTTATTCATACGGTCCTATATGTGAATGCTAGCTGGACTAAAAGTCTAAAGAAACAACTTGATCACAAATGTAAAGACATGGTTGTTTGGTTTTTTTTTTTAGAAAAAAAAAAAACAACTTAAAAAGCCTCCTCTTTTCAGCAGAGGTCTACAGGCGCTTACATTTATCAGAGAGAAAATAAATGGGAAAGAGAGATCGCTTCAGAAAGGACACATTCAATGTTCTCATGCCCACTGAAAGAGAAAACTACATGATTTAAGTAGGCGATTAATACATAAACATAATCCGTTAACAAGAAATGTCATTTACATCAGCTGGGAGGTTTTAATGATACGTTGCAAAGGTCAACTTTTTTAAAAGGCCAGGCTCATGGTGACACAGCTCAAGAATGATTACAGTCATTTTCAGAGCAAATATAAAAGATTAAATTTATCAGATGCTTAACAACATGAGCTGCAAACTAAAGCAATTAATAACTGTCACTTTCAGCCTCATGGATCAAACCTAAATACAATAATTAAAGCAGGAAGAAAATAATAATTATTACATGTAAAACAATACTATTAGCAGAGCTGGTAGTAACTAGTTACATTTATTTTAATAATCTTTTTGATAAAATTTGTTTTAGGAGTATTTGTACTACTCTGTAATTTTTACTGTTACTTGAGTAATAATAGGTTTGACAGAATGTAATTTATGGTGGTTACTGGTAAATTAATATCACATAACTTAAGTGTAGCTAAAAACTCAGCTAAAATCAGCTAAGCTAAAATTAGCTAAGCTAAAATCAGCTAAGGTAAAATTAGCTAAGCTAAAATCAGCTAAGCTAAAATTAGCTAAGCTAAAATCAGCTAAGCTAACCTACAACAAGATCAAATCAGCTTAAATAAGATCAATCAATCCAGTGTACAGTACACAAAGCTAAAAAAGCTAAGATCAACTAAGACAAACGGCAATAAAATGACTTGAGGTCAGATAAAATAAGTTAAAATCAACTAAACTAAGCTAAATGAAATGAATGAAACATAAATATCCTATAACAAGATCAAATCAGCTAAACTAAGATAAATCCCCCCAGACTGCAGCACAGAAACTAAAATAAGCCAAGATCAACTAAGACAAGCTAATAAAATACCTTAACAGATAAAATAAGCTAAAATCCACTAAACTAAATTAAGCTAACCTAAAATAAGCTAAACCTGTACAGATAAGAAAAACGTACCTCAATGATCCTTTAGGAAACAAATTTGTTTGACGTAAATCCTTAATATTTTGTATTAAGGAAAACTTTTAAGTATTTCTTAGTAATTGTTCTAAAGATCTAAATAAGTTTTTATCATTTGAGTGGCATTCTTTCATTTGTAATAATTGGAGATCGGTAGAGTAGTCAATAATTTTAGCAAACTATATTGTAAAAAATGGGCCCAATTTGAATTTTACCTTCTTAAGCCGTTTCGCCCAGGGCTTCTGAGCGCGTGCAAACCCGGTCTCAATGTCCTGGGACTCCTTGAAGCCTCCAAATAACTTCTTGTGAAAGGTGTCCTTCTGCCAGGTTCTGACCCGGTCTGCGTCTTCCGACACCAGGGAGCGACAGATGGAGGCGTGTAACGAGGCCAGCCGGTCGGCGGACGACAGGAAGCACTGCCAAGCTTTCAGTAGTGACCCATACAGAGGACCTAATGGAGGAGCAGAGGGTTTAGCTTTCACCTCATGCGTTCATTATTTGCTTTGCAGAGGCAACACTAACTGGAGTCCACTACTGGTTTCCACTTGTTGCTCCATTCGTCGAGCTGCTGGGCGTACTGCCTCTCCACGCGGGCTCTCTCCTGGAAACATGCCACGATGTCGTTGCAGGCCTGGAAGGAATCTTCTGTGCGCTTCACGGTGGGATGATAGTTCCCAGGCTGTCACGATGCAGAAGAGGAGGAAGAGGGAAGGATGAATGGACATCAAATCAAACTGCAGTGGCCAATTTCATCTACCAAATCCATTAGATTAAAATGCAACAATTAATTTTTATAAAATTTGTATATCAACAAAGATCCAAAACATAAACAGTTTCAGATTGTTGCTTAAATTGGCCTCTATAAAAAATTAGTTCAGCATATTTTGACTTTATTTTTATCTGAACGTGGCTTGGATTATTTTACCTTATTATTGTTATTATATTTTATCTTAGCTTACAATATTTTATTTTTTTGTCTCACCTTGGAAAACAATTGACGACTCAAAAAAATGGAAATTGTTTCTTTTTTCTTTTAATAAGGTTACAACAAAACCAAAGCAAGCAATTCTATGCTGATATAAGATCAAATAAAATAATCTAAATCTGCTAAACCAAATTAAGCTAAGCTAAAATCAGCTACACTAAAGAACCCAGAATAAGATTAAATCATCTAAATTAAACTAACTTGGAAAACAATTGATGACTCAAAAAAGATAAAATAACTGAAGATCAGATAAATAAGCTCAGGGAAAATCTGCTAAACCAAAATAAGCTAAGCTAAAATCAGCTTAGTTTATTTTTGCTAAGCTAAAAAAAATAATTGTTCATCTGATCAAACAAAGGTTTGATTAGATAAACAAAGCATACAGCAACCAAATTTAAAATAAGCTAAGATCAAATAAGATAAATACTTAAGGTTTGATAAATTAAGCTATGCTAAATTTGTCTGATTTAGCTAAACCAAATTAAGCTAAGCTAACCTAAAATTAGCTCAATCTGCACAAATAAGAGAAGCTCACCTAAATGACCCTTCGGGAAACGGTAAACTTTGTTTAATACTTTCTATTAACAAAATTACAAACCATTTCAGTCATGTGACCTGCTACTTGTGCCATTTGACCCCATTTCTTGTGGTGAACTGACCATATAAAAGGCGTGTGGCCCAGCTCTGAGCGCAATAACACATCCGCAGCACTTCTGTTGTTTGTAGATGTGGAATTTGGAAATATCTGCTATTTTCCTGGCAGCCGCCGTCAGCTCCGGCTCCGCTGCGCTCTTCACTTCCTGTCAGACTCTTTCAGCCACTGACACAAGTCGACAGCTGGTTAAAAGGACGCTGTTTGTTAAATCATCGCGCTGCATGTAAATACCAACGTGTGAGCCGGTTCGTCAGACTGCCGCGCCGGTTCAACAGATGTTCCTCATCACGCCGGTGACGAAGCGCCTCTCGGTGGAGCTGCACACGTTGGCACTCACACTGGCCTACAGCTAATAATAGCCGCCATATTGAATTCCAGGCATGTAAATAATCCTCAGTGTCTGCAAAGATATGTATTTAATCAAAGACATTCTCCTCTCTTTACTACACTAATCCTTCCTTATTGTATTTTATAGTCAACACTCAAATTTCTTATTTAGCAAGTTGTGTTATATGGTCGTTTTTAACTGAAACCACTTGGGGTCTTTTGCATCTATGCCCTCCCCTTCCCTCTCTTTTCCTCCTCATTTATCCTTTCTTTTTCTTTGCGTCTGTTGTGGTTTCCAGCAACTCTCCTTTTCTTTTTTGTCTGTGCATTAAGCAGAAACAGCTGAGGAATCCGGTTCGAGGCCAACAGCAGCGCTGCAGAGACCCAGTTGGCAGATCCAATTCTACTACAGCCAACAAAAAGAGTGTCCAACAAAGACGACCAGGGTGTAGAATTACACTGCCTTGTTTTTACATAAAATATACAACACAGCATTTAAACTTACAGTACTGCAGGTTCTTGTGATAATTAATTTTCTTCAAAATATTGTTTGAAAAATTTACTTTTTACAGTCAAGAAATGTACTAGCTTGCATCTCGAAGAACTGTAGGACAACACAATGTTGCATAGGGACAGCAACCAAAGGGGAATAAAAATTACATATTTTACAGCTTGAAATATTTTATTTCTATACTTATTAAATTTATTTTTGTACTCTCTGTGCTTGAAGTCCAAACTGAACTTGGAAAGAAATCTTTTCAGCTTTCAGTTGCAGAATTAGATGAACTTAAAGGTGTTGTCTCTAAATGTTTTAGTCTTTTCTTACTGACTTTGAGAAGTAATAATTTGCCTGCAAGTGTTTTAACTGAGGAATATTTTATTTATAATGGTTTTAATTTGTTTTGGATTTGCTGTGATTGTTCTGTAAGTCAGGATTTTCTCGCAAGAGATTTTTAATCTCAATGGGATGTTCCTGGTGAAATACAGATTAAATTAGTTTTTTAGAGCAAATATAAAAAGATTTTATTTTTTTTAAATCTGTGTTATCTTGAAACAAAAACAAAACATAGCAACCAGGGATGATTTTAGTTTGAATCAAACTAAACGCTTTCCAAACCTGCTTAAGATTGAGTGATTTTGCAAACTTGCGTCTACTCTGTTTCACATTTGCAGCGTACTGACAGGCAGCCGTAAAGCGTGGCAGCAGGATGACAGACAGGAAGTGGTCTGGAAACACAAAAACCCAACGGGAGGCTTCCTAAATTACAGGAGGAGAGAGATCAAAGTGGGGCAGCCCCAGTGATCCCAGTAAACGGAAGCAGAAACCAGTCCAAACACTCAATATTCACCCACGCTCAGTTACAACCTGGTTTAAAAATATGACATGGTTTAGATTTCCTTTGTTTTCTTAAATGTTTTAGATATTTCAAAAAGTAATTACCACCTAAACCTGATAAGCTTTTGTATGAGTTTTGTGTTTTACACGTTTTATGAAAATGCACAGTGATGAACTAATTCAAGCATGTAACTTTCATCTTTTTGTGTAGAAAACAGTAAAAATTAAATCCTGTTTAAATATGAAGCACTGCTGCAAGTAAGCACAAGATTTGCCTAAATTAAGCATAAAAAAACCCTTCCAATTAAGCTGAAAGCCTCGAGGCTATTGTTGACATTTAAAAGTGGAGATAAAGCCTCATTTCTGAAGGTCTTCTCCCTGAGCAACAAAACTATTTGTTCTGTTTTGACTGGAAGTAACACAGCCTTCAGACTGAGAAAGGGAAAACATATCTCCGAGTCCCCTCACACACACACACTTCACATACCATCCAGAAGCTGCGATGGTTGACATCCTCGGGATTGTTTTCTGATGAGGACGTCGACATCGTGGTCTCTGGGAAAGTAAAAAAAAAAAAAAAAAAGCATCTCTGATTATTCTGTGTTGTCATTCTGACATGTTTATCTGCAAACTGATTCTGCACACAGAGGAACATGTTTATATAAAAATGCTTCATATACGACAAAATAAAACAGGGAGTACTTTTATATAATTTTATTATCTTTATTTTGATCATCTTAACATTTAAGATGTAGCTTTATAACAGTATTTATTTAATATCCTTGTTGGTAAATTACACAACTAGTTCAATATTTTGCTGAACTAGTTAAAAAAGACAAATGAAAAACACATTGTTCAACTAATAAGAAAAACGCGATTATTCTCTAATTTGCAAAAATAAGACAAAAAAAATTGCTGAAATACTTAGCTTGTCATAACAGAGAAAATAAAATTTGTTTTATTTTTCAGTCACCATGTTAATCATTCATTTATAAACGTAACGCAAGTAACTTGGTTCTTAATTTGTGAGCTAAATACTTAATTTACAAACTACATGTTTAACTCATACATATTTACATCAGAGCTAAATTGTTAGCTAATGCTAAATTCAGTTGCCGATAACGGGAAGTGAACTACAACTATCAAAATAAAAGCGGGGTAACTTCTGCTGGCGTGGCCGATTCGCTTCAAATGTTGCGCATGTAATCGTTTCTTTTTCTCTCGTCATACACAATATTTCAGCTTAAAACACAACATGACCCGTTTTATTGGCATTACTGACGTCTACAGCAACACTTACACGCGGCAGCTCAGCAGCAGGACGTTCGGAAGAATCCCCTCTTATTTTGATAGTCCACTTCCAGGTTATCGGCAGGTGAGTTGTCCTATTAGCTAAATATTTGGCTAGCAAGCTAAATGTTTAGCTTCAAACAAAATATTTATTACTTACTAATTAAACATTTAGTTTGAAACTATGACATTAATAAATGAATAAATAACATTGGTGAAAATAAGTCTTTGAAAAATATTCACCACTTCCCTCTTTTATGATTAAATAACCCAAATTATTGCTGTTAATTTTTGACTAGCTTTACAAACCCTCACCATAGTCCACATGTGTCAAACTGTCATACTGGGTCAAGTCATTTACTAATGAGTCATGAAACCTACTGGTTTCCCTACCAGTAAAACTTTAGTGGCCACTACTCGTTTTTCTACCAGCACAGCAGAAATACTGTAGTTAAACTACAAGACAAAAGCTACTGCCAGTATAGAGTGCATTTTCCATGCAGCTGTGTTTCGCCAACATTTTCTAAATGCAAAACTTTAAACAACTGTTCAAAGCAAACGGCTGACAGAACCCATTTCTCACTTCACCAGGAAATCAGAAATCCAGCTTACAGACCATTGCTCTCCGTCAGGGCCGGTATGAGGAAACACAGCTGCTGCAACACATGTCAGTCCCTGGGTCATATAGTGGAGGTTCTGTGTGCAAGATAAAGAGCTGGAGCCGCTGTTGGAAGATGATTTGCGTTGTAAATTTGAACCTCGGGGCGAGTTTTACAGTAAACGGGAGGCTGCTAATAATGAGCTCTGACGACTGCACTGAGAAGGAGCCTCCCAGCATTCCCAGCTTTGCAACATGAGCCATCCGAAAATAAATTGTGGCTATGACTGAACTCATCCCATCGTTCACAGCCGCTTGTTTACAGTTGTGCACATGCATCTTTTTCTACAAACACAAACAGTTTTTGCTCCGATATGGTGTATTTGCAGCCTGAACATGGAGAAATTAGGTTAAACATTTAAAAACCTAGTTTTGTGGCAGGACATGTTCACTACTTGGAATAGAGACATGCAACAAGTGGCAACAATAGAGGTGTTTCACTGTAAAGTGGAAGTAATTCACACTCACTAAACATTTTCCATCAAAGTTCTCTAAGATTCTTGTAGATTACATTAGAAAAGCCCTTTCATTTTCTTTCATCTTCTTGATTTCTCCAATGCAGACATACTTTCAAATGATAAAAGGTTTTAGAACGTAACTACAACCTTTATGAATCTGGTTTAAACATCCTTCATCTTCTTAAAGGCGTTTTTATAGAAAGATCTGAATGGAACCCATTGGTGCTTTTGCGATATTTTCTCCGATATCAAAGGTTGGCCCTTCGCTTTTGATGTTCTTTAGTGGGTAAAGAAGTAAAATATAGCATCTTTCAGTATGATCTACCTCAACAAGTCGTTGGATCGGTATTCGATTCTCATGGTTTGATAGCCAGGTTCTTACATTATCTTTGTATTGACACAAAGATCTGAAGCAAAAATGTCAAACATGATTGTATTTCTACAAAGGCAAATTGTTATTTTTTCTTTAAATCTGAGCTGCATGGTGGCATCATTTTGCAAGAAGACTCTAGTCTGGGATCTTTCTGCTTGAGTTTGTATGCTGTCTCCGTGGATTCTCTCCAGGTACTCCTCTCGCAATCCAAAAACATGACACTAAATGTGTTTTCACACCTGACAGTCCAGTAGACTTGGTTCCATTGGGGCCCAAATTTGCAACATTTGTTATATTTTCAGCTGCTATGGTTTTCTTTCACATTGAGTCAAACAAACTAAAGCCTTTGAAGTTGATGAATACATTTGCACCAGAGTTCACTTCAACTGAACAGAAACAGAGATTTATAGGTAACTAGAGTTCACCATTTTTGGTCTGCATCAGAGTTTGATTGCTCCTTCACATTTCCCCATGTGTATGCTGGACTTTTTTGGCAAACAAATGACAGTATGATTAAAGCAGACTTAACTTTTGATTTTCAGCCAACGTTTACATCTGGACTTACTGCGTCTCACTTGTTTCAGTGCAGAATTATGACGAATGTCTCACATCAATCATGTAAAAGTCAGATAAAATGCCACGATTGTTCAGGATGCTAATGCTTTGAAAACAATCGGAAACGCATCCAATTTAGTTCCACATATGGAAGTGGGACAGATCGGATTTTTTGGAGGTGAAAAGATCGGATTTGGGCCGCATTTGCCTGCTGTGTGAAGGTAACCCAAGTTCCATCAACTGAAAGATCGTGTCTACTGTCCTACGCCCTTAGTGACAGCAAGTCACCGTGGTAGTTTAGTTTTTTTTACCAACATTATAGCATAAATAATAAAGTAAGTTCATATTATGCATGTTATAGTTTGTGTTTGGTTACATATTTGTGATACAGAAGGTTGTTTTGAAGAACAGGGCCGTCTAGTGTTGTGGTCTGTAGGGTGTGACTTTGTCCTCATATGAAAACAGAACCTTTTCTCAGTTTAATATTAGAGCAAGCAGTCGTTATGCCTTCTGGTGTTTCTAACCCACAGCTGCTGGTGAAGCTGAACTCCACCCAGACAGAGAAGTCAGTTTTTTCCTCCCTGCAACCATCTCTCCTCTTCAGGCGCACAATTAGATCCAATGATTTCCCTCCACGTCTCGCCTGTTCACGGGACATCACATGCTCCGCCGTTGAGGCTCAATCTTCTCCGCCGCCGGGGAATGGGGGTTACACAACGCAGAAAGCTGCAGGAGATCACAGAAATAACAAGCGGGCTGCCTTTTAACCCCTGACCTTCACTTCCTGAATGCTTTCCCAACGTTGGCCGCAACTCATCGGGTATAGCGGGGTTCCCAGGAGAACTCAAAGGTCGTGGAGTTCTGCCCCTTTGTCTTCCTCTACCAATTATGTCCAACTATTCTGCAAAGTTTGACGCAGCTTTTCAGAAGCAATAAAGAAGAACTTTCTCCTTAAATTGGTGTCTTAGTTAAACTGCTATTATAAACAGAACTTCATTGCTTCTTTTGGGAGGTTAAAGACCCTGCAGGAGGAGGGAACTGACCCAGATTCCATGATCCCGATAACTTTTGAGCATAAACATAACCATGTTTGGAGTTTTTTTTATCCTTTCACTGCAGAAACCTCGATAAATCTTCATGCTGCTTCAGTACAATGAAGGTTTATGACTTACCCCTGACTTTTTTATCCTCACTTTTTGCATTCCCAGAAAAGGAATTTGCTTCCCTACAATTTCCTTTCTTCAAATGCCCATTATGGATCCAGACATTTGAACTTCTTGAGATCTTTGGAGTTGTCAAAGTCCATATGAAGCTCCAAGTTGAGCAAAGTCTTCCCCCCTTTTGAATCCTGGCTCACACTTTCGTTCCCTCCCTCTGTCCTCGTTTCATCTGTCACGCATAACTCATGACACACACACACACACACACACACACAAACACACACACACACACACACACACACACACACACACACACGCCCACACACACACACGTTGCATGCAGGAAATATATAGCAACAAATGGACGGGGAGCAGAAACAGGAGCCTCGTCACTCCAGGAGATCCCTTCTAAATGAAAACCATCAGAGCTCTTTACCTCTTTCAGCAAAGCAGACGTTACCGATTCGCTTTTTTTCCTCCTTCTTCTCTGAAATCTTCTCCACGCTGTCTTGTCTTCGTCCAACTCCTCCTCTTAACCCTCTCCAGCGCTGATTTTCCACCCGTCCAGAACGCTGCTGCTGCTCTTCCCCTTTCTTTGCCCCACTGTTAATGTCAATGTTCTTTCCCTCCTCCTCCTTTCTTTCCTTCCCTCCCCCATTTTACTAAACCCATCTCCTCCTTTTCTCACCAACACAGCTGTAGAAAGGTTTTTCTCCTGTTCATTGGACGTCACTACTTGTTGGGGGTTGATTTAGTGAACTTTGGGTGTCTGAAATAAGCTGATTCACCAAACTAGATTGAGTTTTTGGATGTGCACCAGCAAAAATACACATCTGTGCTTTAGTTCATCCCCTTACTCCCTCTCTCATCCACATTCCTCTGGGATTTTTAGGAAGGCCAGCGATCACAGCTGGATGTTACTTCTGGTTTTTGTATATAAATATATATTTCCGAGAAGCTTTAAAGTGAAACAACTGCACACGCTCACATATTTCTGACTTTGTGGCAATTAGTCATGACATTTCCACCTGCCAGGGCATGCAGGTAAATATCTAGACAGGTGTGTGTTGCAGAGCTCGCACGCAGCTGCTCAACCTGCTCTCAGGAACCTATAATCAACTCTGGAGGGACAGTAGAAGGAAATGACAACATGAGGCGGGAGAAAAAAGGTCAAAATGTTAAATTTACTCTGACCTCAACACTCCCTGACACCCACGTGCTTTTTTTCTGTCATTTCAGTAACTAAATATTGTTTAAAAATGTAAAGTTATCGATTAACGAGTTAAACTAGTTTTCTAACCGAGGTAGAAGATGCATAAAGAATTTTAAAATAGAAGTAAATCATTGTATTTAAACATTTTGTGTTAAATACTGACTAAATAAACAGAAAAATTTGGATATTCCAGCTGGTTAAAGTTAAACAGCCTTTAAAATCAACCCTGCTTAATGGCGTCGTGTCTGTTTCTATCACGTTACATATTTTTTTGCTTTATATCCTCCGTTTTTTGTTTAAACGTCCAAACCTTCGCAGCAAATTTGTAAGTTATGATTGAGAAGTTGACGGAAAGTCCGCAGTTTGTCGGGTGTTTAATATTTGGAAACATTAACGGATAAAGTGAATCTTACCTCGGAGGTCGGACTCCGTTTGGATCGTTTCTCTCTGCGCTCTGGGAAATCGCCGCCATCTTTATTTCTGAGTCAAACGGCACCGCTTTAAGGATGACCGGCGGCGCCCTCTGCTGGATGGATGCCAAACTGCAACACTGGGAAAATACAATCGAAACGGACTGTATTAATCAATTTTGGTTTATATGCCGAAACCTGAGTCATGCAAAAACGTTGAATTATTATTATTATTATTACTACTACTTTTGGGCCATTTCCGTATTTATCTGGATCATCATCTCCTTAAAGGAAGTCACAAATTACTTTCAAAAACCATGACTAAACCACAAAAACTTTTTTCTTCATCTTATTAAAATTACAATTAATGGTAATCCACATTTCAATGAGGAATTTGAGGGGATGTTATTCTTAAAGCTTGGATGGAGGCCACAATAAACTGAAAGTATGTAATCCTGATTAAATATGTGATTTCATAAGAACAGATAACTGCCTGTGTTTTTCTAAGAATACAGGTATTTTGGGGGGAAAGAAGCAGAGCTAAGCAAGCTGGTTTCTGCTGGAAAGGATTGTTAAGACACCAGGTAGTTTTAGCTGCAGCAGCCCGGCATGTTGGTCGTACAGATGTCACCTTGTCCTGATGTTGGAGTCACTCTGACAAGTAGATTTAATACATCCTGTAGAGGACAGCAGTCCATCATAGGAGATAAACAACCACTGACACATAGCAGCCTGATTCAGAGCCTTCACTTAAACCAACATGGTTTTGGCTTGAGGGATCCAGAAATCACACATGATTTTATTACATTATAATATAAAACATTCACTTCTCTACACAAAGAGTTTAATGTTAATTATATATAATCAATAAATTTGAATTTATTTCAGTGGCTTAATTCATTAAGTTTATACCACACAAACTGATGTTTCAAACCTTTATTTCTGGGAATTACAATGATTTTCTGCTGTAAAAACATGACATTATGATTAGTATATTGCAGCAGACTAATTAAAAAAAACAAAACATTTCAATACAGAAATGTGGGCTTAATGAAAAGTAGTTTTAATACCTGATTAAATGTAATTTTCTAAAAGTACTTTTAATCAAGCTAACGAGCCTCATCAGAAGCATCTTCTAATTTACGGAATATGATTTTATATTTCAGCGGGAGAGCGCGCCCTCTGGTGGTCAGAGAAAGTAACTTCACACATAAACACTGGTACACAGGGCATGGTGTTATAATGTATGAATTATTCATAAATGTTCTATTTTTTAAGAAAGTAAAAATTCAACCGTTTAGATAGTCTGACTCTGTGGGCCTGGTCCTAATAGCTTTGGCTAATAATTGAAAAACGACCAGCAAATGTTTCTAAATTTATATATCAACTATTCGCAGGCCTTTACCAATTTTTCAGTTTATTCTTGCAATATTTGCATTGAATTTCCACAAAGAATGACCCTAAAAATATTAAACATACATATATTTAGAATTTTTTTGTCATGAGATTAGAATTTATATTTATTTTTCTAGCCCACAGAACGAAAGCTTAAAATTTAAGTAAATTTTTTTAAAACTTAAATTCTAATAATAGAAATACAATTGTGGTACTCTAAAAATTCTTAATTTCCTGTGGTAGATATTTATCTAAACTTATAAGTTGTATTTTTTCAAGAAGTCTCGAGACTTTTGCAACTCTAAAAGAAATTTAGTTGACTGGTCTACAAATAAAATTCTCTCTGCAGGTTGAAAAGATTGGAGACTTGTGATGTAACATAACATCATATGACAATAATTATTTAATTTCCCCTGGTTCCAAAAAATAGCAAAAGATTTTGCTATTTATATTTTAATTAATATTTTATTTTGCTATTAATATTTAATATATAGAGACTCATCTGTTTTTATTTAATTAGATATAGGAGGGTGGAACTGCATGTTTATATTGATTTCAAATTAATACAACTAAGTGGAAATTCACAGATAGTATTTGTTTTATTTTTTTTCAGGGTAAATCTCTTATTCCTCCTCCCGTCCACCAGGGGGAAGTAAAGCGGAAGTGACGTTGCTGCCAGTAGTCAAACAGCGCAGCCTCCGTGATGACCGGTCAGTAACTGTCGGTGAAGAGCCGGGGAACGGTTCACTTTTCAATGAGGACGTAAATTAACATTACTTGGATCAGAAATATTATACAACATTCACTGTAAGATTTCAAAATTTACCGAATCTCTAGTTGTTACTAATCATTCGTAAATTGTCGTATTTTGGCATGAAATCTAAATGCTTCGGTGGATAAATTGTGAGCCGAATTCAACTTGTTTTAAGTCTTTATGCGAAGTTAATCTTTACGTCACATGGTTTATACTACGCGCTGTGAAGGTAGTTAAATACAAAATTTGACCGTTTTTCAATGGAGACTGGTTTTCAACCACGTGTAGCTGACTCCACGTGTTTAGCATAAGCTGCTAGCATGCTATGCTCTAAGTGCCAGTTAAACACGAGCGACTTTTAGTCTCCGTTAGCTTTAAATGACGGTTTCTGACTATTCGACCCTCCTGTGATGACTTGCACTGGGCTCTGAGTCTGCATGGAGAAGATGTGCATCTTTGGCCTTGACAAGCCAGAGTTTCTGAGGAAAATAAAAGCTAAACCATGTTGAGCTTAAGTGATCATACACCATAGAGTTAACTCTATCCTGCTTTCATTTGTAGGTAATGCAGAAACGATTTAAATGAAGATGGACTCTGCTAGGTGGGTCAAACACTCCAGTCCATTGAGAATCAAAGCTTCTCCCCTGATGACTTGCACTGGGCTCTGAGTCTGTATGGAGACAGAAGTGCATCTTTGGCCTTGACAAGCCAGAGTTTCTGAGGAGAAAATGACTTCATCATGTCCTCCTAATTATTACAATCTCAAACTTAAACTTTTCTTTTTATTTCTAGGGTGTGAATCACTTGGAAACGCGGAATGACGAGTAATTGAAGAGGTTTGTGTTTTAAAAAAAGAAATTCAAATGATTTTATCTGCTTCCTTGTTGAATCATTAAAGTTAAATTTGATGTATTTTTTTCTTTTCAGACACTAAGATTCCTGCAGACTTCTTCACTGAGTTGCAGCACATTTCTTTCAAGTTTACTTGATATGTATTTAATAATGGTTAATAAATAAAACTTGGATTTAAAACTTTGTGTCATTATGTACATTTGTGTATTCTTCAATGTTCGGTTAAAAATTTAGATTTAAACCTGATGGGATCTTATTGGATTCAGAAGTAGTTGACTAGAGCTGAACAGGCATCATCTAAATTTGCTCCTAACATTGAATTAAGATTGTAGCCTGCAGACCAGTTTAATTACGTTTATATTCTTAATTTTTTCTGCAAATCACAACCTAGAAAGTAATTTTTTTTTACTCACGCCAGCCAAATGAAACTTAAGAGCTGCAAACGTCACACAGCATTCTGAAAATGACATAATTTAAGATAAATATCCACCGTTGAAAACGTGTTCTTAAACAACCACTCTTCTGTTTCCGTTTTTTAGAATAAAAAAAAAGAATTTGTCAAGGATGAATATTCTTTGGGATAGAGAAGTAAAAGTACATTTATTCCAAACTGACAAGAAAAACAGATCTAGAGGCAGATTACTAGTACTTGGTGTCATTTTGTGAAAAATATATGTACACAAATAATTTTAAGCAAAAAAAGTTTTTCCTCCATCTTATTTTCAGATTCTTACCCAAAGCTGCAAATTGCCTGTTCAGTACTCCACACTTAGTAGGAACGTCCATTTATTTACTGATGACACTTCAGAAATCAGATGTTTTGTTCCTGTAAATAACTGAAATAATCAGATAAAAATGTTTCGGGTTTACCTGGATCTGCAAGGTTGAAGACAAACCTGAAAAGCAAAATTTTTCTTCACAGAAACGCAAACCACCATAAACTAGAGCTTTGTTTATCTTTATTATAATTCTAACAATTTATTATCTCTTAAAACATTTGAAATTCATATATGTTTATATGAATGTGTGTATATGCATTTCACATATACATATATATATTCTGTAAGATACCTTTCTTCAGTTCATACTCATTTTTTTTAAAAGATCTCTTAAAGGAAAAGAAATGCTTTCTATAGAGTCGGACCGATTCCCCTCAGATTGTAACCTTTAACCCCTGACAGCTGATATGTGAGCCACTCACTCAATTTAAATAAGAAATCCAGAAAAAAAAAAGGTCCAGAATATTTTCTCAAGAGACACAAAAGAAGAGAGATTTGTTCCAGTTGAGCTAAATTTACACTACATGAACATTTTGTAGAACTGATAAACATCTGGCTTAATAAAAACTTTTACTTTCACTAAGAAACACTGGTAGCAAAATGTAACACGACGAGAGCCTCCAGGGTACAAATAGGGGTATATAGTTTCATTGGTTAACATTACATTTTATTAATAAAAACTACAAAGCAACTTGCAACGCTAATATCTAATTATAGAGAATGAAATGATTTAACACAAGGTGGAACCCTATAACTTTATTTGGTACTAAATAAGGACCCTTTAAGTAACCCAACGGGCCCCTTGGCAACCCATGTAAACTCAACAGACATGTCATAATTACCCCCATAAGGTGACTTGTAAGCACTCCATAGGTTCCCAATAAACACCCTACAGGTTGCCCCCAAAGTTCCTTATAGGTTCCCTAGAAGTAGTTTCAAGGAAACCCAACTTGACTCATCAGGTATTTTGTAATTATCCCATAAGTTGGACTTGTAAGCAGTCCATAAATTCCCAATAAACACCCTTACATAACTTACAGGTGCCCTCTGCATATCTGAACCTTACTGGTATCCTCTCCAAATACCTTATAGGTTCCCTATAAGTAGCCATAAGATAATCCCAATGAACTCTACAGTACAGATACCTCATAAATACCGCTGCAAGGTGACTTGTAAGAACTCCATAGGTTCCCAATAAATAACCTATAGCAGTGGCCCACTGCCTTGCATTGTTTAGTTATTTCCCTTCTGCCACACACCTGGTTGAATATGTGGGTGATTAACAGGCCTCTGCAGCACTTGATGGTTGCAGAAGAGGTCATTCAATTGTTTGAATCAGCTGTTCTGGAACAGAGACGCATCTAAAACATTGAAGGGTACGGGGGGCTCAGTGTTGGATTTCAGAAACATTGGCTGGAGGTTCTCTGTAAGTAATCTGTAGGAGCCCAATGCTACCCTCCCTGGAAGTTTTTATGGGTTTAAAATCCTGCCGTGTGAACCGGGCATTAATAAGGAAGAATCTGCTGTTGATAATTTAGCCGATTCCTCATTGGTTCTTCACTTAGGCGCCCTTTAAGTGACGTCTAAGAACAGTAGGAGCTTCCAGTTGGTACCACCGAAGTTCTGGCCAGTATTACATATTGCTACTCAAACTTCCTTGTAAGGTTACTGACACAAAAAATGACAAGAAATAATTCACTGTGATCGCATCGGCACACGTGAACAAAAAGAACGACCAGCTTGGATCATTAACAGTGGAAGATGCAGAGAACGGGTCAAACTGTATAGAAAGCAGAACAGTTAAATAAATACATCTTCATGATAAACATTATTTGGAAGACAGAGATTCTGTAGAACTTTTGAGACTTTTTTTTTTTTACATATTAAACGGTGTTTGATGACCATTATTTTCATCGTCCTTATTGCTATTTCCTTATGCACTCTAAGATAATCTCCCCCCTGACCGTCTGCCGATACAAAAATGAAATTTCACATCGACAGAGTGAAAATATGTGCAACAAGATGCATGAAACCTGTTTTTTTTTCTTTTGCAAAACCAGGCTCAAAGACAGCAGAGGGGAGAGCGACTCCCGTATGGGATGCATCGACGTGTTCTCGGACTCGGAAAGCAGCAGGAGAAGTGAAAGCGTGAAGTCATGAGAGAGCCCTTATATTCCATCTCAGAGGTTAATGTGCCATGAAAGCTGATGGAGAAGTAAAAATGAAAAGCATGGCACACACAGATCTGATAACAGGGGCTAGCTATACTAAATTTCCATCACGGACATGTCCTGGGCTTCCCCAGAGCAACAATTGCTACATCGATACAGCATCTGAATAAACTTTGAAGGAGAAAAGTAAAGTTTGAGGCTTTTAAAGTTACCATGTTAACATAATAAAGGGAAAATACACCCATCGATGTGCTTCACATTATGTCCGCGAGGCTTTTTTTCACTTTAAAACAATGTAGAGGGTTCAGCGGCTCTGCAGCACTCAACCACCTGAGCCTGCGCAGGAAGAAACCGGAATAACAGTAAGGACGATGATAGTAACGATAAGCAGAAGCAACAAATCTCTTCATATCAACAGCAGTTCCAGTGTTTCCCCGTTTAAAGTTTAAAAACTGTAAGAACAATCGTAGTATTAAAATTTGATTTGAGCGTTTCTCTCTCTTGGGTTTCGCCGTTGGGAGGAAGGGGGGAAAAAGGCCACTCCTGGAAGGAGCAGGGAGGACCAGGAGGGAAAAGACGGAGATAATGGCAGTTTTTCTTTTATCCCTCCCGTCTCCTTTCAAGTGTCCCTCTTCCCAGAAGGTCTGAGCAGAGTTGTTCTCCGGAAGAAAAAGATTTCTCTTCGTGTTCTCTTGGATCCAGAGCACAGTCTGTCCTCAGGTGCGTCTCGGATCTCTGCGTCTTTATATATAAGTTGTTAAATAAACTCTGACACAAACACAGAGTGCTTGTGTTTATCTACATGTGGGTGTATGCATGCAGGCATGGATAACAGCAACATGGGTGCCTGACTGTGTGCATATATATGTGTATATATATATATTTTTTAGCCATTTATTCTTTTTATGATGTAGGTGTGGGCACTTGTTTTTGCTACAAATTTGTGATACAGTGACCAGTCTGTATGTACGTCGCTAAAAGATGACATGAGCGCTATTATGGAAAAATAAAAAAAATGCACACAGGATCCGTAGTGAGGACAGAGCCCTACCGGTGATGAGGTAAAAAAACAAGACGTGACCAATCGCAACCAGATAAACACACACACAGCGAAGACACTGGTCTGCTCCCTGGACTCCTCGGAAAGATGAGGAAGCTGTTGTCAGAAGAAAGTACAACCTCATCCAATTATAGAGATTAATGGATCAGGGTATAAAAAAAAAAAAAACACAATCTGGACTTTACCAAGTTCTTAAAGGTGAACTATTATGCTTCTGTGAACAGGTTAAGATGGACCTATGTCTAAACAAAACATGTTCAATACATTTGTTGCACAAAACCATTGTCAAATAATATTTTATTCTAGTCAGTTTTGCCTATATGAGCTGTTTTAGGGCGTCTTGTCACTTTAAATCCAAACAAGCTGCTGCTGGCCACGTCCCTAACCTAATGTTTACAGTTGTATGTGAAAATCGCTGCTAACAAATGCACAATTATACAACCGTAAATCTTCAAAAAGCAGAAGTGGAGCCTCCTGCACAACCAACAACAATGTAGCAAGTGGTTTATGAATGTTAAGTCAACACAATAGGAAAAAAAAGGTCCAATTTTAAGTCCAAAATCACAACTTGAAAATTAATTTTCGCAAAACAAAACATGTTAATAAAATTTTTTGCACAAAATTATTCTTGATAATGAGATTTTAGCCTGATCAGTTCACAGTGACCTGTTTCAGGGCGTCTTTTCTCTTTAAATCCAAACAAGCTGTTGCTGGCCACACCTCTAACTTAACATTTACACACACACATTTGTATGTACGTTATGTGAAAATAGCTGGTAACAAATGTCCAATTGTACAACCGTACATCTTCGAAAAGCAGAAGTGGAGCCTCCTCCACAACAAACAAGAATGCAGCAAGTGGTTTCTGAATGGCAAGTCCACAAAAAACTTCATCTCTTTTCCAGCAGCCATTGTACAGTGAATACAGCAGTAAAACCAGCTGACCAAACATGCTGGAGCTGTGCTGGGGTTGCTATGTGACGGCGCTTTGCTCACCGAATAGGACTTAATAGAAACGGCTCATTTTCCAGACAAAAAGCAGCTGGGCAGTTTTTTTAAGTGCTTGAGTTGTTTCTAGAACAGTTGAGACCCAAATAAAAGTCCAACAAGCAAAATTTGAATTTTGCATAATAGGTCCCTTTTAAATTATATAAATTTAACCTAAACAAAACATTCCACATTAAAAATAAATACTCCCTCACAGCTTTTGTGGGACTTGAAGGACGGAAAGATGGTCCAGTTTTGTTAGCTTGGCGCTACAGAACAAATGAGCATCACTATGATGTAGAAGAAAACAAAACAGAAAAAGCATGGACCTACATTTAAAACTTAATAAATGTGAAAAAGATACTTTAATGACCCCATCTGTCATTCTGCTCTGAAAAGTAGCCTGGAGTAGATCCAGTCTTTACAGATTAAAACTGAAATCCTTATGAAAAGTCATTTTGAATCGATTCATAAGAAAGTAAAGGATTTCCACCTCTAATAATAATAAAGCCATTAAATGCATAAAGATGATTTTTAAATTCATAAACAAGATTTATTTTTGCTTCGATTTTGCAGATTGCTTCAAGTTTAAACATTCAGAGATATTTTAAAATGTATAAAGTACCTACATTTGTTTGAAAATTTTGTGCTAATAGAGTGGTGGAAGTTGTGTTAACAACCAAGGAGAAACTGCAGATTTTAACTTGGTAAAGACCAGATCACTTATTTTATCCCCTGACATTTAAAATAAAATCACTGAGTGTGTTTAATTTTTACCATGACTCTACGGTGAAATAAAGCACGCAAACACAGCCTCGCTCTTTAAAAAAACACCTTCCTACTTTCTGACACGCAGACATGTTCCTCAAACGTCACACGGGAAGCTAAAATCCTCCCATCTTTAAATCTGAACAAAAACAATCAGTTGTTAGGACTCACCTCTGAGACCTACCGAATGCGCCCTCTGCTTTGTGATTGTTCTAGTTAATAAATCTGAAATTTGCTGCCATTAAGACCCTTTTATATTTACTGAGAGGAGGTTTAGTTAGATTGTGTTGCTGTGGTTGTGTTTGGATGGATGTAAATCAAGGAGCACCAGCCGGCGTGTTTACAGATCTTCTCCTTTCTTTCCGTGTGAATCCTCCGACATGGACTTCAACCCCTCCCTGTTCCTCCTTTGCGGCCTCAGCTCCGACTCCCGTCATCCCTCCTCCTGTCAGGCTGCCCTTCCCGAGGAGAGAGGACAGAAATGGGAAACGGGCTGCTGGACAACCTGAGGACAGAGAGACGCAGGACATTTAAAATGCATTTTATCAAAGAACAGGGATAAAAAAAAAGTGGGAAATATAAATTTTCTACAGGGTGAATTTCAACTCTAACAGGAAGAGGGCGCTGTTTGTCTGTTAAAATAAAATAAATCCAAAGTCCCTTTTCCTTGGGAGTTTATGGCAGAATAAATAAAACAAACGCATCAAACAATTCAAGCTTTTTTTTTGACTCGCCTTAGATCCTAAAAGTTTAAATTATTTTTGGTGCTCAATTCTTTTACAGTGAGGGTGTTCAAAGTGAAATCAATCGATTGATCTTGTGTTGCCACTTAAAATCGACCATTGCCTTTCCATGGTATTCTGATTATCATCTCTCTTCTTCCCCGACTTGGCTTCCTCCCACTGAAACTGATTCCTCCGGCACAATTTCCATCAGGCCAATCAGCGAACAGCAGGAAAAGTTGTGAACGATGTTGATTTTCCGTTTTGGAACTGTAGTCTGCCTATAGTTTTAGCAACAGCAGCGTTCGCCACGCTTCCAAATATTAAATTAATATTTATCAGCCATCTTGTCTGGATTGACTCTTCTCTCTAGAGGAGGTTGGTTGTTTACAGCGCAGGCAATTTGGTTTGTTAGAGTGCAGTCTGAAAGCGAAATGAAAATGCAACAAATGTTACAATTTTGCTGTGCAACCAAACCAAATCTATTGGACCACCAGGTGTGAAAACACCTTTAAAGAATTGGTTCAAAGTTTCACAAAGTTTTCGGATTTCTGAGAGCAAAAATCTTCCCCAACATACTTTAATTATGTTTAGAAAATGCAAAAACATGGTGGAAAAGCTTTAGGGTTTTGTTTTTCCAATGGTATAAGTTCAGACTAGAGATGCATTGATCCACTTTTGTCACTTCAGATACCAATATCTGAGGTTTTGTATAGGCCACTACTGATTCGATTAGCACATTACATAAAAAAAAAAAAAAAAAAAGACCTTAATCTACTAAATTACAAATTTATCTGATAACTCCACCAGTACAGCACACTTAAATGTACCAATAGCTCTACAAGTTTGGTCAAACCTGTAAAAACAACTTTAATTTGTTCAGTTGTTGTTTTTTTTTAATGTAAAATAAACAAAGATCCAAAATTGACAAAATAGTAGGCTGCCTACCTTGGTCAAACATGTCCAAAATAAACTAACAAAACTTTTAAATAGACCAGAAAGTGCAATTAGTAACTCTAAATAAAATGTGAAATAAATAACACAGCAAAGGATGAATATTGCAATAACCAATACAAAAATCAATTCCATGATAAATAATTTTCATTTGCATGATTTATCACTTTTCTCTCTATCAAAAACTGGATGATAAAAGTCTTCAGTCTGTTGTTTTGGTCTCAACCAGTCGTTTTTGCTTCCAGAAACTTCATCATTCATTTTCTTTGTTGTTTTGGTTATTGGTTTTTGGTATTTAAAATGTTTGTTAGAATTTAAAGCAGATTGATCTTTGAGAATGTTTTCTGCCGTTATTATGCCATTATTACAATTATATTACTTGAAAATGGTCTCAAAACAACAGTATTATAGTTTATGGCAATGACTTCTGGGACAATTTATCATCCAGAAAAATTCTTACTGTGGCATGTCTAATAAAGCATTAAGAGCATAACACATAGAATTAGACTGAATAAATCTGCCCTTATGGATCAGGGACATTGTCTACCCAGTCTAGAATTGTTTTCAATATTGGGACCGATACAGATATTGATCAGTGCATCTTTAGTATAGACAGACAGTTGTAACCTTACCTGTCCATTACACTCCTTAGGGCTCGCTCTATGTTCATTCTGTGTCCTACTCTTGTCACCCCCAGATCCAGATAGTCTTCCTTGGTCAAAGAGGGTAAATGGGTTCCATCAATCTCGTTATCAAGAAACCGTTCTCTATGCTCGCCAAGGTTGAGGTACGCCAGCCAGTCTGCAACATCGTACTTGGTCCAGTAGGGCAGCGGCTTGGAAGCGAAAGGCTTTGTGGGGGAAGGTGGCGGTAAGTGGGGATAACTGAGGCAGGTAGGTGGCGGGTGGGGGTGTAGAGGTGGAGACGATGTCCCAGACAGAAAATGAGTCGGAGAAAGGGATCGTGACACTACTAAGGTGGAGTTTGGAGGTGGAGGGGCTCCAGAGGGGGCAAAAAGGGGAGGAGACGGTGAGAAGTAAGGGTCTCCAAGAGGATTCCCAGGTGACGGTGGGGTGATTGAACCCCGGAGGTCGTAGATGGCACTGTACAGGGGTGAAGTGGGTAGAAGGGGAAGTGACGACGGGCGGGGCGGGGCCACTTTGGGCCTCTCTGATTGGGAAATAAGTGGACTCGGAGCTCGTCGGCGCTGGAGCATGTGTGATTCTGCTTTGCGGGACTCTCGACTGGGGATGAACTGGAATTCCAGAGCTTTGGTCCGGTACACGGGTCTGTGCTTGGGAGACGTAGGGTAAGGAGAGTACGACGTCGGGGACAATGGAGAATGTGAGCGCGGAGGTTGAGATGCGGCTGGAGGCTGAGGAGATGGGGAACGTCCCCAGTTTCGGTATTGGGAGGCCGGTGTTGGGGACGGCGATAAGGACGGCTGCGATAAAGAGATTGGAGACGGAGACTGAGAGCGGACTGAGGGCGGGCTCAGAGCGGAGGCGGAGTCTTCAGAAAATCTGTGAACAGAAGCAGAACAAAGATGATAAAACCACACCAGAGATCAGCGAGATGAATTCCAGAAAATTTAGATTATTAAAGGTGTTGGAAAGGTACCACTACCGCCCGCCAACCGTTAAAATCCACAAAAAAATCTGTTTTAATCACCAAATATACATTAATATGCATTAATAAACACAAAGGAGAATATTTGGGAGCTACAGCCAATCAGGCCAAAGGAAAGCAAATTGCGCTCCTGGATTGGCTGCTTTGCAAATGCCAGCCAATATATTATCAAGTAGCATGGTGCCAAGACATTTTAACTTCCCAAGATGCATTTTTCTGACATCACATACCTGCCAAAAACAGGAGGAGTGTATAAAGAAACTACAACAGTGAATTTATTGACTGGGGGAAGTGTGCATTACTGCCAGTCATACTACATTCGAAGGCTCACAAATTAGCGGCTATGTGGCGCTAATCAGAGCCATGCACTCTCTCAATTAATACATGAGCCGCTGTAATTGCATAATACAGTATGAGATTCTGTAAGAAATGTGATGTCACAATTTTACATCACATATTCTAGATATATCTAAGATATACCAATTATCTTCCAGAAAGGTCAATCTCTAGAAATCCGAAGAAGCAGTGACGATGCTAACAGTAACGTGAGATGACGACGTTACCAACCTGTGTCTGCTCAATGGTCTGTGGCTGCTCCAGCTGTCTTTACTTCTTTGCTGCAATTTACTGCTCAGCTCAGTGATAATGCTTGGCTTCATACTGGATGCAGGGGGGTAAATCTTCTTCCCCTCTAAAAGCGACCCAGACTGGTTCCCCATATCGCCGCTCATCTGGCTGTCGCCCCATAGGGGTCTCATCTCAGGAGTGCGTGGCCTCTCAAAGTACGGAGACGTGGGACGACCCAAATTCTGCATGTCCCTCATCCCGTACCCGTCTTGACCACTCTCGTCATCTCCAAGTCCTTCCTCTACGTCGTCCTCTCCCTGCCCATCTCTTTGCCTGTGGGAGTGGTAGGATGCAGGGGCGGTGCTGGTCTGTCGATGTGAGTCACCAGCACGGCTACCTTCTCTAAACCTGCTGGTTTTTGGGTAGGTGGAAGCCGCCGCCGTCGCATTCTGCATCTCAAAGGTTTGCCCATCCAGGTAGCTCATGTATGACTCCAGAAAGTCCGCTCCTCGTTCTGTTTCTCCCATTCGCCCTGGACTTCCACCTCTGAGTCTCTCTCCCCGATCCAGTCTGTCTCCTCTGATACCAGCCCCACTTAGGCCCAAAATACTGTCCAGGTGATGGTCGCTGCTACTGCGGCTATCCAGTTCCTCAATCCCAGAGTCCACAACCGTTTCCTGGGACTCTCCTTTTTTGGCAGTGGGATGAGGACGATGGTGCTCGCCTGTCCGACCTGTGATGGTAGTGGAGTATGTCGAATGAGCAGGGTGTGGTCGCTCTTGATGGAGCTGAGTGGAGGTGCTTGTTGTGGCAGGAGTGGTGGTTGTAGCAGCACAGCTAGCGGTCGATGCGTGGGAGGCGGTGCCCCTATGTGGGATGGACGTGGCAGCAGTGGAGGATGGAGCTGGGGGACCTCGGTAAGCTGGAGGTGGTGCGACTGCATGTTGGGGAGGTGTTGGTGAGGATCGCCCAGATGCATGAGTGCTGTTGTAAAGGTGGTGAGACATTGAAAAGGGTCTGTGATAGGAACTGGAACCAGGGGGAGGAGGAGGTGAGACTGCAGGGGGAGGAGGAAGACCCATGGCTGGCTGACGGTTTGAGGGTGAGGAAGGGGGTGGAGGATTTGGTGATGTCTGTGAAGGGGAAGGAGCAGACTGAGTCAGATTTGCCACTTCGCTGTCATATGACGTGAGGCTGGATGCAGTAGAGTCACCTGCCTGGGGAGAGGGCAGAGGTGTATGGGCAGGAAAGCCAATTATGTAATGCTCTTTCTGAGGAGGGGGAGGAGGTGGCGGGGGCGGCGGAGGTGGTGGAGGAGGTGGTGGGAGAGGGACTTGTTGTTGCCGATGGATCAGGCTGTTGGAAAGCATCGAGTGTTTCGAGTATCCCGATCCCCCTCTGTCGAAGCTGTTTGCAAACTCTAATGGAGGAGGGAGGGGGTCTGCATAAACAAATTCATCGTCGGCGTCGACTGAAGGGGCAGGAGGAGGAAGGACCATCATACCACTCCCTGTGCTTCCGGAAGCCTGCTGGGTAATGGTTGGTGGAGGAGAGGGAGGGGTGAGAGACAGCATATAGGCATCGGCTTGACTTTCCATCCTGAGAAAAGAGGGTCTTCGGGGTTGAGGGGGTGCACTCTCAGCAGCCTGCTCTGCTCTCCTCATGTCCCTCTCCCTCGAGTGGTCTCTCTCCCGTTCCCGCGACCTCTCACGCTCTTTGTAAGACGGCTGATATGGCTGAGACTGGTAGTGGTGTGTGTGGACAGTTTTGTCCTCTGAGAACCGCACTCTAAGCCCCTCGCGAGTGCCTCCCCCTTCCCGCTCCCGCTCCCCACCTTCTTCCCCCCAAGTACTCCCTACTCCTCGGAGGATTCTGGGCGAGGGTGGGCGACCGACTGTGGGTGTGGTAGCTGCCAGAGAAGAGGAGGTCACCAGGTAAGAGCTTGAAGATTGCGTCGTGGACGAAACTGGCTGAGAGGTGACAGCAGACGAAGGGAACACGACGCTCGACATCTGGCGAGTGAAGAGGTGCTCCGTTCCCCTCCTTATCCTGCTGTCATCCCGCAGAGCACGCTCCCTGGCAGCCAGGGCGAGGCCCAGAGGTGATGTGGGGTCGAGCGCCTTCCCAGTAAGAGGATGAATAAAAGTGGTGTTGGCGGAGGGCGCTGGCTGTCGACCTGCTGCTGTGTATAGATCAGCAGGCACAGATTTGGGCTGATAGTCCAGGGCCGTAGAGGAGTACTCCGGTAGGCCGAAGGCTGGAGGCATACTCCGGGTGTGTTGGATAAAGGTGTCTGCAGAAAACATGCCCTCATCAATTGACTTGGAAGGGCGCAATCGTGTTGACGAGCTTTCAGGCTGAGTGTTTAACTGCTGCTGAGACACCTGAGTTCTTGATACTCCTCCAAGTGCTTCGCTCATCCCAAGACTCAGATCTTCCTCAGCAGACATGAACAAGGAGGCACTCTTTCGTCGGGCTTCGAGGAATCTCTCTCTGTCTCGGCGAGCAGCGCCAACGATGGCAGCCCCGAACTGGCTGGTAAAGTCCAGATTATCCTGGGCTCGAATAGAAGGCAAAGATGGAGGTGGTGGTGCAGGAATGGAGGGTGGAGCAGGTGGTTGTGGCGCAGGAGTGGACGGAGGGGGGCCGTGAGGCGTTTTTGTATCACCCGTTTCCCCTGACGCAGGGGCGTCAGCCTCCACGCTGCTGCCCTGGCTGCTCCGTCCACTGCTGCTGGTTGAGGGAGCCTTGACAATGATGGTGGGGATAGGAATGGAGCTTTTCTCCACCGAGTCTTTGCTCCCTAAGCTTCCCTGGCCTAGACGCAGCTCCTCTATCTTGGATTGCTTCACCAGAGGGCCCTTGCCTCTCCTGGCCCCTCCTTTAGGGCCACCTGCTCCAGCTGTGCTCCGGTCTGCCCGCTGGGGTTGACTCTGGGTAGTCTGTTGTTGCTGGGGCATCACAGTAGCAATGCTGGACGGGGGTACGGCTGTACTGTAGCCTCTCCTCAGGCCTGCTGGTTTAGCGCCTGCACCAGCCCCAATCCCAGCTCCAACAGGCTCCCCAGTATAGGCAACCTTTCGCGATGCAGTCCTGCTCTGAGCTGTATGGGCAGATGCGTGAACGTACGGTGTCGCGTGGTCTGCTGCTGGGCCAGTGGCGGGACCACCCGCCCTCTCCCTACCACCCTGGCTCAGGTGGCCCGACTGGGAGAAGGGCTGGTAGTGCGCAGAGCTGGATGTCGACTGGGACACAGAGACAGAGGGCTGCTGGGACAACTTTGTTCTCCAACCAAGTGGTGGAGCGGAGGAGAACGGGGGCTCCGGCGGAGCCGTTGTGGGAGGAGGAGGGATATCGTCCGGACCAGGCACCGACAGACTCCGTGCAAACTTCATCGCAGGAGGATGCAGGAACTGCTTCTCCTCCTCAGGCACGCCTACAGTGCAGGATTCACAAACAACAATCCAGAAAAGTTAACGGCTATTAAATAAAAGTGTTGGATAAGTAAAGTCGTGAGTGTCTGTCTGAATCTGCCTGCCCAAGAAAGTCTGTCCTCAGTTCCTCAGTTAGAAGCATGTAAATTAATCAGTGATACTAATTCCTCAATAAAAAGTGTGTCAAAACTAGGCCTGTTGCAACAAACAGTATATCAATTATTCGCATGATAAATTGAAACAGGCTCAATCATCTTCATTTGCATTATTTATCAATTTTCTCTTTGTGCCAGTTCTTTAGTTTGGTGTGTTTTTTGAAGGACAAGTTTGCTTACAGAGGCTTCATAATTCATTTTATTTGTTGTTTTGTCTATTTGTTTTGGATATTTAAAATGTTCTCCAGTTCCAGTGGATAAACTTTAAATTTTAGCAAATATTTAAATATTTGCTCAAATTTGATCTTTGAGAATGTCTTGCTGCATTATTATGCCACTACCTTTATATTACATGAAAATGGTCTTGAAACAACAACATTCGCAACAATTTCTGGGACAATTAATGATCCAGCAAAATCTGTTATCGTGCCAGGCCTAAACAACAGCATTTAATGGTAAAATATGATTTGTTGTTCACATGGAAGCATACAACTACAGTGTGTTCCTGTGATATTTATTATTTTATTATGTTGTAACCACAAACTTCATTGCATTTATTCCTATTTTATGTGGCACACCAAAAAATAAAATAGGGCATAATTGTGAAGAGGAAAACAGGAGGTTTGTAGGTTTCACCAACTCAAATTTAAGACTTCTGAAGATTACTTTTTGAAAGGAATTGTGTTTCTCAAAATGCCTGGAAAGTACTTTTTATTATTTCAGTTACGAATCATCAGCATCTTACTTCTAACTCAGAGTAGGAGGAGTGATTGAAAAATTGCTAGGGGAACAGTTCAGGGCAAATTTGCACCAAACCTTATATTGATTATTCTCATCACTTTTCCATGAATAAGTTGTTGATGTTGTGTTTTATTTAATTGCTGCTGAATGTATATTGTTGCTTACAACTACAAATATCAAACATAAAAAAACTCATATTTTGGCAGAGGTGGGCAGAGTACCCACAAATTGTACACAAGTAGCACCATTTCAGCATGTTTTTACTCAAGTAAAACCAACCAGAAGTTACCTGACTGAAAGGCCACTCAAGTTCAGAGTAACGAATCAGAATATCTGATACTTAAAAATGATGTAATCAGACAGAGAAAAAAATGCATGTCCAAATTGTAGCAGTTTAAATACTAACAGGGAAACAATACAAATAAATATAACAAAAAATAACTGATTCAGGAAGCAAAAAAAATAAATGAAACTAATGCTTACAGGGAATAATGAAGTTACTCAGAGTAGGTAGAAGTTACTAAAGTAACTAAGTAAATATAACTAATTACTACCCACCTCTGCATTTTGGGTATGTAAGAGAACACAATACTTCTAAAGATGCGAAAAAATATTGTGAAGTGAAGTTTATCTGAAACCTGCTGGGTTTTTTTCAGTGATGTGTGACTTCCTGATTCTTCAAGCTGCATCTCTCTGAATCTTCTGCATCTCACATGTTGACTACTCGTAAATAATCCGCACACACAAACAGAACTGGGAAACAGACCAGATAAAGTACAACGACTAAAGCATTTCGTACAGATACAGGTGAAGTACATACTGTGGGCCACAGACAAGACACGGGTCAGAGAGTCAGAGTTTACTGGACCAGAGGACGGACAGACAGGCGGACGAGGGGCAGACGGAAGAAACAGACAACCTCACCGATGGATTTCTGCCGCATAATACCGTGCGGAGGGCCGTGACCCGGGCCGTACTGGCCTCGCTCGTAGCCCAGTCCCAGACCCGACATCATCCCCATCCCAGGCTGGTCCGCGTAGCTCGGCTGCAAAGACACACGACACGGGTTGGGGTGTTTCCGCTAGCAACCATTAGCAAATGCTTGGAAACACTAAAAAATGCTGCTAGAAGTCATTAGCAACCAGGTTTAAGATTTAAGGCAATGAGTGAAGCTTTACTTAAAACATATATCTAGCCAATGTTCCATTTATTAATTCATTCATCCATCCATGCATGCAGACTCACCCTAAATCTGCTACTCCTAAATTGTGATTTCTTTTTAGTTGCATTTTTCCTTTTCACAATCATCTCATTCTTTTGTGACTTGCTTTGAAATTTAAGTCTGAAAAGCAGCAGACATGCTTATCGAATTAAGGATTCATTTCAGAAACACAAATTACAATCGTTTTTTTTTCTCTACTTTATCTGAAAAAGTGTAAACATTTCAGATGACTTTCATGAGTAAAGTTTTTCAGTTCAGTTTCAAAGAGTAGCGATTAATTTTTTTTAAATTGATGTCTCGATGCAAACCTCGTTGCCATAGAAACTTCTTCCCCGGTCCCTCTTCGGCCCCTGTCCCCGTGTCCCGGACGCCTCGTTGGTGCTGATTGTCTGCTGAGCCGCTGCAAGAATTTCATCGAGTTTATCTGAGAGGAAAAAAGGAGTAAAGAGGCAAAAAAAGAGAGAGACAGAAGAGACAAACGGAGATGAAACGGAAAAACAGACAGCTATAAAACAGGTAGAAGCATGGAGGAAAAGACGACAAAAACGGATGACGGGAGAAGAATCCTTACTCAAAGCCATCTGATAGACTGTCCTCTTCTTCTCTGAAACTTGTGAGGATTCGAACTCTATGAGAGAGGAAGGAAACGAGGCCGGTGAGAGTGCCGAGTCATTTTGGACAGATAAAGAGGTGTCATCGTTAACCGGGGGAAAGCACCGGAGCGTACCTGATTTTTTTTTCCAAGGGGTAGCAGCTGGAAGGAGGACAAAAGGAGACTTAAGTTTTGGCAGGAGTGAAAGTGCATCGGTACAGCGCATACTAATCATATTCCCCAGAGCCGAACGGACTGAGTCACCCCGTGAAAAACGCACATTCACACCCACGCAGCACAAGCATGCACACTCATGTTACAGTAAATAGGCTGCAGACGCATATGCTGCGCGTTCACAGCGGTACAGATTCCCACCTCTCTCCACTGTCAGACGGTTACGATCCCATCGGCGCGCGGCGGTAAGAGAGAGAGGAAAAACAGTTAGTGGTTAAACCAGTGAACAGAACCAGAAGGAAGTTGGACACCGCAGGTTCTTCAAATTATACTAAGTTTCTGTGAAACTTTTGTGGAGCTGAAATTTTATTAAAATAATGTTTCATAAGGTCATCAAAGGTAAACCACCTTGTCCACATTTACAAAATCAATGAAATAGTTGATATCATTTTTAAGATAAATTTTTTTTTTTAAAAATCACCGTCCCATCCCACACAAAAGCTGCAGTATTTAAATTTTAGAAAAATATTTTATTTATTTATGAGACTATAGTATGAGATAGATAATCTGTGGGAACAAAAGTCAAACTCCTTTGTCTTCACTCAGTGCTTTCTAGAAACAACCAATCAGAGCCAAGAGGCGGGTCTTAGCGCTGTCAATCATCCCTCTGTGTTCCTCTTAGCCACCAATGACGGTTAATCAACAATTTAAAAAAAAAAAAGGTTTTAAGAAAACTTTTTTTTTTTAAAAAACATTGTGTTTCAATCTTTTTGTTCTGTGTTATGTTCTATTTCTCTTGTCAAAAATTTGTTTAAAAAAAAACAAAACAAAAAGCATGCACACTCATGATTTGATTCTAGCGCACAAATCAAAATTGGTTTGTGCGCTAAAATATCTGTAGGACAGTTGATTGACACCAAATCTTCTTGATTTTGTAAATCTGGACAGGCTGGTTGACCTTATACGACCTCTGGAAACATTTATTAGTATCTTTAAAGTGAGAGCGACACAAACAAAAGTCTTTAACTTGAATTAGGTGGATTGGTGCCAACTTCACTCTAGTGTGAAAAGAGGAGTGCAGAAAGGAGTGGAGAGGAAGAATTTGAGGTGACCCTCACATTCACGGGTGTGACAGCGTTTTGGTTTTCATGTTTTATTGCTACTCCAAACAACATTGTCCTAGAAACTAAAGCCGGTTCGAAGACGCTGCAGAATCATCTCCATTTTAATGTTCTTGTTCTCTTGCTGCATGACTTACAGGTGAACTGGGACACTGCAGCAATCAAAAAGTTGAACAACTAAATGAATTCATTAGCATCAGAATCAGCATATGGCAGCGGCTGACGGGGTTCATCACACAGCCTGCTCTTCTCACCTTGATTCAAGGAACACAACATGCCTCATTTTGTCTTGCAAATTAGGCTCAATTATTTGAAATGCATACAGATATTTATATTTTTATGCAAAAATTTACTTTTTAGTGTTTTGCACAAATAAACCTATAGACTGATATATTTTTTCCTCAACTACAAACCTTATTGAATCAGGATTTTATGTTTTGTACCAAGACAAAGCAGCGCACAACGATTATTTTAGTAATTGATTATTCTGTTATTTTATCAATTAATCTGATAGAAAATGATCACATTCTGCAGATTTTTCTCTTAACCACTTAAGTCTTTGTATACAATAGTAAAAATACATAAAAGGTGCAAATAAACACTTAAATTCCCTTATTAAATGAGAAAATAAAATAAAATATTTGCAGTCTTGCAGCTGCAGATCCTTTGCTACAAACACCTCTAATATCAACATGTGAAGTTTATCAATACAGTTCAATCTGTTGATTGGTTTTTGATCAACTGATTATTAATAGGAGAGCAAAAAAATCTTACCAAGTATTTTTTATTCTGTTTTTAGAGCAGATATCTTGGTAAATTTGAAATGAGACAAAACTAACCTACACATTTTGGTCAAATGGGCCAAAATTGTCAAGTGAAAATGATTCATGGGTAAACAAAATAAATGTTCTTGTAGTACTTCAATTAAACAAATAAAGTACTCAAGTTTGTTATTGGAAAGGGATTATAGATTCGAAACGTAAAAAAGATTTTGAGTTTGGACTCGTTGCAAATTCTTTAGGTGTTTACTGGAAAAACATTAACAAATTTTACTCAATTTTGGGCAATAAAGTCAGGATTTAGGTCACTCCTTCTTAAAAATTTCGGATTATATAATACACTGCAGTTATATTTATTTTATATTGCGATTTCATATGAATCTTCAGTTAGCATATGAAAGAAAAAAGTATTGTTTACATTAAAACTGGACGGATAACTATTGAAAAAGCAGACTAAGTCCAAATACAAACTTTTTGTCAGAAGCTTGTGAGCAGGACTTTGTACTGAACCTGTGAATAATTTAAGTGGAAATTTCAGGGAGTACGTGGTGAGAACGGGGTTTGGTGGAGCTCAGGAAACCTGTGGCTGTGTTCATGCGTAGCTGCAGGTCAGGTGAGGTCACGACACCACGAGAAGGCAGGTAACAAGAGGAAAACCATTAGGTCAAAGGTTCATCTTAAAGTGGTAGCGCTGGATTTCTGAAGCGAGGTTCTGTTGAAGGGTTAGTAGTAGTTAATACCTTACCTGCGGAACACGACTGGACATTTTTATTTAATATAAATTATCGTTATTTTTACAAAAGGAGCCTTCTGATAAACTTGAACCTCCAAAAAAAAAAAAAAAAAAAACTGATTTAAATGATTATTTTCATTATTGTTAGACAGTTCCGGTTAAAAGCTCTGATTTCAGTGCATGCTTCATTAATGACTAATGATACAACATCTAATATAGTTAATCTTTCACTTCTTTGTGCATAGATGTGCAAGACAATTTGCTGTTTCTTGATAGTTTTTTATTGAAAAACACACTTAAATGTTTTTCAATAATTTCAGTAAATGCACAAATATATTTTTTAAATTATTTAATTTATAAAAGAAAAAAAGGTTATGGTGCCACACACCTCCTGTTAAATTATGAATTAACTATAATTAATATAGATAATAGGTGGGACATCTCTGCAGACCCCACACATCCTGGACACAGAGTTTGCCTTCAGTGTAATTTTCTTAAACCGTTTTATAAAATATCTGATTAAGGTGCAGATGCATAAACTGAAAAAAGGGACATTTGCAGACTATTAAATAAAAGTCTGCAAAGAAGACATGAAACATAGAAAAATTACTTTTTTCCCTTAGCTAGTTTAATTTCCCTAATTGTAGTTTAATTTCCCTAATTAAAAACATTTTTTTGCAATTGCTTGGGTTATTTTTTTCTGTTCTCAAATTTTGCTGTAGGTAAGACACTAGATAGGGTCGGGATTTTAACGCACAGTAAAAATGTTCACATAATTAATCCCCTTTTTTTTTTGACAAAAGTCCCTAACCGGAACTGTTGCATTTTGTTTCTGGTACGATCGTAAATCTGACGCACAAACTACATTAGCAAACAGGACAAAGACGCCTCTCTTTTCCCAGAGGGGGTTAATTTTTGCTTTAAAAACCGATCTGATTGGATGCTAGAAATGACTATTGTTGTGTTCAAGCACTGCTAAAAGGAGTTAGCATTCCAGCATGTATCAGCTGGCACAGATGCTAATGTCAGCATCAGCACTTTGCTGCAATCTGATGGCTGAATGACCTAAATAATAATAAATATCTTTATTGTTGAGCTCATATGCATATTTATTCAACAATTAAGCAGGAAATAATGTTTATTTAATTTAAAATATTGTTTGTGTATGTAACTGTTCACAACCTTTTAACAGAACCTCACATTCAAAAGGTCTTTAACTACCCCTTTAAGTTGCCAGGAGTTGTGAAAAGCCATCTTACTGACTCCAGCATCTCTGTTTATCTCTGTTCTCCTGTTAATCATCAGGCGCTCACTGAGCATGCTCAGAACCACCCAGCAGAAGCGGTAAACACCAGAAGATTCAAGCAATCCACAATTAAAACATTGGCAGACATTATGATCTGCGAGTGGGGGCGTTGACCCCTCGCTTTGCACTCTCCTCCCACAATTTTTGCCTCAAATAGAGACACTGCTGTTACCATAGGAACAGACCAGGAGCAAAGTTAAATTACTCATCTCAATAATTTTATTCTTGGAGGGATTTCTTCCAGAGTTCAAGATAAGATTATAATGAAAAAGGAGGAGTTTGGACACTTTGTGCACTGCAAAAACACAAAATCTTACCCAGTATTTTGTCTAGTTTATAGTGCAAATATCTTAATACACTTGAAATAAGACAAAACTAACTTACAAGTAACTTTTCAGCAACATATAGGAGCTCGTTTTAAGTCAATAATTCCTTAATATTGATGAAAAAGTTCTAATTATAAGTATGGCAGCAAGTAATTGTTTTAGTTATCAGTTAATCAATTATTCTGATGACTTTTAATTCATAAACCAATTAATAACTGAAAAGCAAAAGGCGCTTCATAGGAGATTTTTTTTTTTTTTTTTTTCAGAATTTGAATCAGGTGAAATTGCCAGAAGATATTTACAGTTTAATTTTCTTAATCTTAAATCCAAAAAGTGTTCGCTTACTTGCAGTTCTGTGTGTTGTTCTTTCAGCAAATTTCCTTTTTTTGAGTCTCTTTACTCCAGTTAACAATTAATAGATTACTAAATTAATTGACAATTATTTCAGTAATCGATTAATCATGATTAATCCAATGAATCAATTCAGCACGAGTTATAGGAAAAGATTATGAAATAATCTGCCAGTTGAACTTATAATTAGGATACGAAACTTTGGGGTAATATCAATATCCAATATTAATGTTGTTTTGGCCGATGACCTATGTTAACCAATATTATATATATTTCTCAACTGTTTTGACATCTTTGGGAAAGAAAACCAGAAACAAGATTAAACAACCAATTAAATTATCGGTTGTTTATATCGGCATGAACAAATTCCACATAAAACAAGATCCTATATGTTGTTTTTTGAGCAGAGTTGGGTAGTAATTAGTTACATTTACCTTTAGGAGTATTTTTATTACTTGTTATTTTTACCTGAATAATTTTAGTATGAAATATCTCTACTCTTATTTGAGTAACATTTCTGGATTTTCCCCCCACTGAATGAAAAACAAACGTGTCTTAGCCAAAAATTCACCAGACACAGACACACACCTGCAGTTTCTGTTAAAGTGTCACAAGTTTTTTATTGAAATAAACTGATTTACAAACATTTTATTTTGCCTGATTTTATTATTTTTCTGTTACTTATATGAATTATTGTCATTTCAGTCTTTAAAATACTAAAACTTCAAATTAACTTTATATTTTGGTCCATCTTATTATGTAATTTTTAAATTATTACCAGAGTACACTTTTTTACCAAATGCTTTTTTACTCGAGTAATTTCTTGAATGGTTACTTTCTACTTTTACTTTAGTAAAGATATGTTGAAGTAGCGCTTCTCTTACTTGAGTACAGTTTTCGGAGACTTTATTCAACTCTGCTTATTTCAAGTGTCTTGAGATATTTACACTAGAAACTAAACCAAAATACTTGGTCATATTTTGTGTTTTTGCAGTGTGGCGCCTCTCGGGTGTATGTTTGTGACAGTTTGGTCGTCCTCAGACGGTAAAGGGCCGGGGAGGAGCAGGAGGTGCAGGAGGTTAAAGGTTAAAAGAAGCAGGGAGTGAGAGAGAATCACACGGTGGACGGCGACACGTTTCTGGATGGGGTTACCTGAAGCTGGAGTGCTGGCAGTGACATTGTGGCACCTCTGAAAACACAGCGAAACGCATTGAGACCATCATCCGACGCCAGCCTTCTCCATCTTGTTCCTGCAACTAAATAACTGCCGTCTAAATTTATCCCTCGCTCAAGTTCTCTTCACACTCCCAGCGTCTCCGTCTTCACACTGCCTCCATCGCTCCTCATTACCTGAGTCTGTTTCTAACCAGCAAAGCTCCCACCTTCTTCCTCTACATCTCCATAGCAATAAGTTCCTTCATCCTCCTGCTTTTATTTGCCAAAAAAATGAAAAAGAAGCTAATTTGGGCCTGTTTCTTACCCATCTCCTCCAGCTCTGAAGTCATTGATTTGGAGCGCAGGGCGATGGCTGGAGTGCTCAGCCTCTTGCTCTGCTGAGGGACTGCAAAGAGGAGAAGGCAGCTGCGGTCGGTCGAGCCGCTCCAGATGAGCTGTCGGTTATTGAGAGTGATTGCGGTGGCTCTTACTTTTCTTCCGCGCGCCTTCCTCCATGTCGGGGTTGCGGGTTACCATGACGACCTTCACCATGAGGCTGTTGCCGCCCTGCCGGATCATGTTGACGACCTGCCGGTGGCCGACCTTCACGACGTTCTGACCGTTGACCTGAGGCGCAGACAGAGAGAAGTTTTTATAAAGGTCAAAATTATTCTTCAACCCTCTATTAAGTCACTTTGACTAGGCCAAAGTTAAACTTAAAGGTGACCTAGCACACTTCCTTGAACAGGTTAGAACAGCTACTGTTTTTGCATAAAATCATTCTTAGATAATGAGATTTCAGTCTGATAAGTTCGAAATGAGCTGTTTTAGGGCTTCTTGTCTCTTTAAATTAAACTCCTTCTGCTTTTGATAGATACATTTTTATTAACAGTTTTTACTGTTTTATGCTTTGATGCTTTTAAAACTGAACAAATGGATGTCTCTGGTTGAATGTCAAAGTTGATATTTGTAAACGGTGCTGCTATCTTGCCAGGTCCCTCTTGAAAAGATATGATGATCTCAACAAGGTTTATTATCTGGTTAAGTAAAAGGTCATTATTATGATAAATTCAAATGAGCTGCTACTGGCTACACACCTGAAAATGGCTGCAAACAGATGTACAATCATACATGTGAGCAGAAGTGGAGCCTCCTGCACAACCAATAAGAAGGCAGCCAGTGGTTTCTGGTTGGTAAGTCAACAACACCGGTGTTTTCCAGCAGCCGTTGTACAGCACACACACAGCAATAAAACCAGCCGACCAAATATGCTGGAACTCGGCTGAGGTTGCTAAGCAACGGGCGGAGCTCTGCTGGAGTTGCTAGGTAATGGGGTGGGGGTTTCACTGGAGCTGGTAGCCGACAGGTGATTTGTGAAATATGATTGAGAGGTTTTTAAAACGGTTTATTTTCTAGACACCAAAAAACATTAACTTAATGGCAAAAAACATCTGGGTAAATTTTAAGATGCTGGGCCGTTTTTACATAGAAATCCAAACGGAAGAACAAAAATATGCAAAATGTGAATTTTTTATAACATGTCCTTTTTAAAGTAAGGAACTCTTTCCTGGATCTTCTCCTTCAGGATTCTTTAGAAAAGAACATATTTCACTGGTCCATTAATAACAAAATAAGTTTATTAGCTTAAAATTCTTTAACTTAATCCAAAATCAACAGCTGAATTGTTGAAACTTTGACACAGTTGGGTTTTCCAACAAGACAACATCAGAACTGGACCAACCAGGCTAACATTAGACTCCCTGAATGACCTTCTCAAAGCCTGGATCTCATCTCTACTAAAAATTTATGCCACATATGCTTAAAAGTTGGGCTCCTGCCAGGAAACCAATCAGTTCAAATGAGTTCTACTAATTCTGCCAGTCAGAGTGGCCCAACATCCAGTCAGAATTATAACTTTACAGAAATGTCCAGGTGCAACTTGCTTCAGACAAATGTTGGTGACAGAGTTTGTCCTTAAACCCGTTTCATAACTGAAAGAGCCATTTTGCTCTCAGTCCAGCTAAAGAAAACTTTACAGCTGCAAAAGTTACATGATCTTTTAAAAAAAAAAAATACTTGCAGAGTTGTTTTTGCAATAAAATGGTTGAAAACATTTTCTATGGGATGTTGATATTTGTGGAAAATGTAAAAATAAAAATTCTTTAATGTCTCTAATGTTTATGTTTATATCTAATGTCTGTAACGCTTGAAATTGAACTCAAAATTTTTGTTTGGACACAAAATCTTGGTTGTAATTCTGAAAAAGCACATAATTTACAACCTAATGAGAAAGACCTAAAGCAGAACTAGCTGTTTTGGTGTAACTTCTTTTTATATTTAGTGTAATTATTCCATCAAAAAAAAAACAAAAGCTAAAAGAGACATTTTTTTGCACAGAGAGTTAACGTTCTGTAAAGCTTTCTTTTATATTTATCAGTAACAGTTGGGTTAGTTATTCCTAGTACTAAAAATACAGGAGTGTGTTTTCAGTTGGTTCTTTATTACATTCTGCCAAGGTTTTAGTGGAAGGTCCAAGGAGACGTAATGAAACTAACTAATAGAAAATTCACATTTCACACGTTTTTATTCTTCAATTTGGGTTTTTCTGCTTCTAAAGACAACACAAGCACTTAAAGAAACAGACAGTTTTTGTCTGTTTCAACAGTTTCATGATTTTTGATGTCTGGAAAATGAGCCGTTTCAAAAACGTAGCATCAGAAATCAGCATGTACTTCCCGTTTCCTAGCAACCTCAGTGGAGCTCCAGTGCATTTGGCCAGCTGGTTTTACCAGCTGTCTGTACAATGGCTGCTGGAAAAGACAAGTGTGTTGTTGTTCTCTTACCATCCAGATACAACTTGTTGCATTCTAGTTGGTTGTGCAGGAGGCTCTAATTCTGCTTTTCAAACATGTGCGAATGCATTATTGCACATCTGTTTAAAGCCTTTTGACGAGTGAAAGTAAAACGTTGAGTTGGGGGGGCGTGGCCAGCAGCAGCTTTAAATATTTAAAGAGACACAAGGCTCTAAAACAGCTCATTCTGAATAGAGCAGAGTGAAATAATTTTGTACAAAAAATATAAAAACATGTTTTGTATCTCCCATAGACCCATGTTAACCTGTTTAAGGAAGCATAACGGGTCACCTTTAATCTTCCCATGTTGATTTTATTTATTGAATGTTCTAAATCAATGCTGTACCTCGATGAGGAAATCCCCCATCCTGAGACCGGCTCTCCACGCCACGCCGCCCTCGTCCACCGACTCCAAATACTGCAGGGCCGGGAAGGCCGGAGTGGGAGTAAACTCTTCAATGGGAGTTTGAGCTGGGGACACCATAAAATATTAAGATCATGTCGTTTAACGATTTTATTACAGAGCATGAATCAGAGTGACAACTCCAAGTTCATCTCAGAATTCTTACCTTTGGCCCCTCGCAGCACAAAGCCGAATCCCTCGCTGTCTTTCTTCTGCAGAAGCACCGTCTTCTCCTTGATTATGTAGTCGCTATCGCAGAGAAAGGAGATGAGTCAGATGGGTAGAGATGTTACAAAACAGAAAATAAAGGGAATGCAGAATTAGAAAGTTCTTCAAGTTCAAGTTTCAAGTAAAAAGCAGATTTTTAATGGATGCCTTTGCTTCTTTCCACCAAAAACATTGAGAGGAAAAGCAGCGTCTGTACTGTTTTTATTAAACTATTAAACATAACAGTTTCGATTTCAATAAAACCATTTAGGGAAAATGTTGAGTCTTTTAGAAATCCAGTGGCAGAGTTACTGCATCCTGTTCATGCAGAAATCTGAATTAATCCGGTCACAACATGTTATAAGAGTTGTGATACAAAATAAACCAATTTAGCAGTTGGTAAAATATAATGTAAAGAAGCTTGGGTGATTGGATTCAATATGAAAAAACCTCCAACAGAACCCAACAATGCGAGGACAAACAAGGGTTAAAAAGAGAGGTGTCCAAAATGAGGTACAATGAACTATTTGTGGCCCTGGAAAGGATTTTGTGTGGCCCTCAACTTGAGTTCAATGCAGATGGAGACGTACCAGTAAATTTCTTACAGTTGAAAAAGTTAAGCACAACAAAAAGTGTTCATCTTTATACAATCAAGCTTTTACAACCAGTAGAAACATCTTTTCATTAGAATTTCCCAGAACTGTCAGAGAAACTAGATAAACATTAGAAAGTAAACTACTTTCTACATGTTTTCTAAAATCTGACAATAAGTTAAAAACACTTGTATTATGATTTGAAACATTGCTATTCATATGTTTGCATTTCTCTCTAAACCAAAGACAGCAATGTGAAAACAGCAATAACTCAGCTTGATTCAGCCTAAACTACAGCAACAAGCTGCAGCTTAAATAAGACTGAAAGAAAAACCATAAAACATGTTGATGCTTTCCTGAATGCCAGTTGTTTTTTTTTAGCAGAACAGACGGCAGGAAATGCTATATACAGTACAGCTTGTTGCCGCAGCAACAGCTAGAACTGGACACGGCGAAAATTGGGCAGGTCCTGAGCCGAGCCAAGAGATGTCCTGGTGAACTATTAGTCACCGACAGCAGAGCTGCAGGCTTACAGGTGGAGCTAACCGAGCAGCTGAGCTAAACCAGGAGGAGTCACTGGTGTAAAGACATGGGAATTTATTCAACGGAAACAATGCTAATGTTCTTCAGCAGAAGGAAAAATAAAATGTCTCCTCCAGAGGCTGCGCTGAACATTTTGATGTTATTTATTTAATAGGAGTTTGTGGGATTAGTGGAGTTTATTCACAGTGTTTCAGACAGAAAAAGGACATGGGAGAAGTGGGGAAACGGATGCAGCAAAGCTCCTGATGTCGGGAGTGAATCTTTAATCATTGTGTTGAGGACAATCACCTCAGTAGAAGTGGGATGCTCTCTGGACCGGAGTGTAATTTTTTCTCCTTAATGTACAACTTTTTGATATCAGAAAATATTCCAGTTTTTCTTGTAAACATGCAGAATTAATGCCAAAATCTCTGAGTTGTTTTGGTGGAAATTTTCTCCTTGTTGCCATGCAGGGGTTGCTCAAAAGTATTATAAGCCTGGCGGGCTCAATTTTTTTCAATGTTTGTCCTTTTTTTTAAGACTTTATAGTTTGTGCTTAAATATTGCTAACAATGTCTTCCTACAACACACAATGACCTAAACTGTGTTCACAACCTGATGTGACACAAGTCCGTTTTATTTTTTCTTTTTGCTTTAATGTGACCTGTACTTGATCTTTTCATGACAGTTTGAACAACGCAGATGAGATTTTTTCTCACTTGGAAATCTGATACGTATCCTATCTTTCCAAATGTGACCTGAACGTCATTGATATTCAACAAGCATCACTAATCTAGCAGGAAGAAAAGTAACGACAATGAGGATTAAGTTGTTAGAGTGCTGGCTCCGGTTGGACAACAACCTCAAAATCGTAAAATATACTCCACCGTTAGCAAGTAAATGTGTTAGCATCCACATTTACTTCTGCAAACACGGAGGACTTCTTCTTCTAGTTTTTTACGGCGGTTGGTAAAACACTGAGTACACTCTGTGTGTGACGTTACTGCGCCCTCTACTGCACATGCGGGACACTTTCAGGTCGTTTGCAGATCACACTGGAGAACATGTACAACATATATTTGGAAACATGCAAAAATAAAAAATCTGATTTCACAAAAAATCATAATTGGTTCACTTCAGGCTGCAGTGTGAACGCAGCCTCAGTGATACTTTCAAACTTCCTGCAACTAAACACAGCAGAACGCTGGATGACTGCTGCAGTGCCCCGACCAACCACCAGGGGAAACTATCACATGATTTTTCTAATCTGTACCTCAATCAATATATAAGACATTAAGTTTTGGCTTTACTTTTAGTAACAACTCCTGTTATCCTCTTACTGAAACTTAATATAATAGAGTTTTCATTGACTTTACGGTTGCAGGTCAGCATCTCTAGCGTATCTGCTGTGCTTCTCTTGTTATGAATGAACATATAAATCAGTACAACATATATACGGTATCAGCTGTACCATACTGTAACCACATGCCGATAATCCCATCATGCACCAAAATAGTCCCAGCCCACTCCATCTGTTCAGGCCGCTCGTTTCCTCTTGTTCCCATCCAGGCTGCTCCTCTGTCCTGATCCCTCTCTGATCAGTTAGTTTCCCCCCCTAATCACATTTCCTCCTCTGAGATCTTTTTCATTCACTCTATTAAGTGTGTGATTCTGTCTATGAGCTTAGAGAGACACTCTGTCTCTGCCGTCGCTGCGTTATTCTTGCCCCCTTTTTGTCCGTTTCTGCTGCAGCGGCTCAAATCTGAAACTCTCTCAAGCAGCGACTGAATTCATTTCATGTTCTCAGTGAAACGTTTAATTTTCATCCTAAAAATGTAATTGGAAGAAGGATTAAGTTCATTATTGAGCTGAGGTCAACCCAAACTGCAAAAACACAATCTTATCAAGTAATTTTTTGTCTATTTTTAGTTCAAATAACTTATTAAACTTGAAGTGGAAAAAATTAACTTACAAGTAACTTTTCAACAAGAAATAGGAGCTTGGTTTAAGTAAATAGTTCCTTAATATTGGTGAAAATCTACAATTTCCACTAGAAGATTATTTAATCTATAATTTGTAAAATTAGAAATAATCTATATGTAATCTTCCAGTGGAACTAAAACGTCTTTATTAATATTAAGGAATTATTTACTTAAATTAGGATCCTATTTTGCTGAAAAGTTACTTTTAAGTTAGATTTGTCTTATTTTAAGTGAATTTTTGTTTAAAACAAGTTTGTACTTTATTCAGAAATTTTGCTCGAGTAGTAAAACGTAGAACATAGTAAAAATATTTATTTCGAAATGTTACTCAAGTAAATGTAACTAGTCACCACCCAACTCTGGTTCTGACTATTGATTTTCTATTTGAATAAATAAATTAGTTTTTAATTTAATTCAATTTGAATTAAAGCCAGAATACTGAGGAAACAGTCAGAATATTCCAAAAATATTAACAATATAAAATTAGACGAATGTGATTATTAAATTATTTAAGTACATTTAAAATGTAAATAATATGGATGAATGCTGCTTTACTCAACACTACTGTGTCTGTAAGCTAATGAACTTGTTTCACATTTGGAACATGGAAGCCATAACTGATGTATTTTATTGGAATTTTAAGTGATAAATATAACTCTTGAAAAAAAAGGCTTGCAACTGCATTACCTTCGATTCAATCAAATACCCTTAAATAAAATCCGGTACAATTAACTGTTTTCAGAAGTCAGTAAAAGGCGGTTTTGCCGATTGCTGATTACTGATCTTTTAAAAAGCCTGACCTGCCAATTTTGTTTTTGTCTGAAATGTTGCTCAATGTAGGAAGAAAGCTGCTGAATTGGCAACACTGGGGTGACTGTTGTCATCTGTAAACGTGCAGACATGATGTGGTGGGCTGGTCTGTCAGTCTCACAGGAGAGCAGAGGACTGTGGCTGATTTTTAGACCTTTGCCGAGGTGGATAAGATCGGCTTCGCATGTAAAAATCAGCGAATCACTGATCTCCCAAAATTAAGGAAATTGGCATCGATAAATCAGCTGGCTAATAAATTGGTGCACCCATGAAAACATAACATCCTGTATCGTTTTCCTTCCAATTTTTACACCAAAATGTGCTGATCCCAGTAAAACTCCCAATAAAACACACGTTTATGTGAGAGTAGAAGGAAAAACAATCCTTTTAAATAATCTGACTGAAAAACAACAAAAACTAAACGATGAGAATGAGAACACAAACTAATCTGTTGTGTTTTCTTGCTGACCAGCAGACCTCCATCTGCATTATACGTTATTCAGCAAGATGACACAGTGAAGCAGATCTGTGTGTTAATGCATTTGGTGCTTGGTGAGTGTAACTCACAGGCTGCCACGTGCCTCACAGTGTGAACAAACACTGACAGAAACAGCTCCAGAATATACAACGAGCTGGCCGCTGCAAGGGGAATGTTGCACTTATAATCAGTCTGTTTGTTTTAGCGGCTGCATCACATCCAAACGGTGTGACTCTGACTCAGCCTCTGCTGCTGTCGTCGGCACTGAGTGGCATCAGCTGACCCAACTGACTGGATAAGTCTTCTCGACCAAATGGGAGTTAAAAAAAAAGTCTGTGTCACTTTGCTAAACGGATCTTTCAGTCCTCTGCTTCCCCAGGGCTGCTGAGTTTTCACTGGGTTTCTGGTAGGGACGGGAATCGAGAACCAGAAGTTTTTCTCAGTGGTTCTTGCTTAATGATTCCGCTTATCGGTTCCCGTAATGTGTGACACAGCTCCATGACGACGTATCGTACACGCGCCGTATTTTTGCTTAAGAAAATATCCAATATGGCGTCATGGCAAAAACGTTCCAAAATATGTTTAAAAAAAGACGAAACTAGAGTCGGCTGGAACATGCTCACAACTTTAATCACAATAAGAGTAGGAAATACCTCCAACTTCCTCAAATCGGCTGCACGGCCTGCAGCTGATTTGTACGGATGTAAAGGGTTTGATAAGTTGCTTAGCAACGCAGTAACTCTGGAGGGGGCGGAGCTTCGAGTGCCACTGCTATGAATGTCCCGGTTAGCGGTCAACTCCTCCACATCCTGGTTAGTATGTTAATGTTAGTACTGAATGAATTATCTCCATCTTATATTAACACTTACAGTCATATTCAGTAAGAATATATTTTCACACGAGTCGTATTAAATTAAAATCACAAAAACTGTTGATGTGCAAAAACTTGCATTTCCTGTTAAAATGTTAATTTGATAGAAGGATTTTCATTGCTTAAACAAGTTTAAATTTAGTTTGAATTAAAGAGTTTATTTCCTAACTCAATGAGAATCAATAAGAGAAGGAAACAAATGCACCCAGTACAACACTTTCGTCCTGTTGGCTGAGAGGTTGCTAGGCGACGGTGCATTTTTGTTCTAGAAGCAAGCAGAGACTAAGTGTGAGCGTGAGAAGTTTTGAGTACCAGCATTACAAGTTTTGAGAAGACGAAGTCCTGCTTTCAAAATAAAAATCTAAGCAAAAGTATTAAAAGTTTTGAGAACAAAAGACATGAAATTTTGTTTTCAGACTGAAAATGTGTGCTCTTGGATTATGGCAGAAAAATTCCGCCATAGACAAGCAATTACCCCACAATATGGTCAATTGGGGGGAACTTTAGCGAGGCAATTATTATCAATGAAGACTGAACCAAAGCTGCTTCAACAACGACTTTTAAAAAGAGTGGGAAAATGTTTGAAACCACTCTCTGCTCTAAATGGATTGTTTTTTTATATTAAGTTTAATTTTCTGAAGCTCTCAAGTCAAACACAACCACAGCTACACTGCATGTCTGAAAAAGTTTCAGCTTCAAAAATTGGGGAATAGCAAACAAATCCACATCTGTGTTTACCTTTACAAGACACAACCACTGACCTGGGAGTAGAATCACAAAAACACTCTACTCAACAGTAGAGCTAATTAAAAATATGGTTAATTAAGTAAAAGTAAAAAGTAGGCATCCAAGAAATCACTTGAGTAAAAAAGTATTTGGTGAAACGTCTACTCAACTATTGAGTAACTGGTTGAAACATCAATCATTTAATACTTAAAAATTACATAATCAAAATATAAAGTTACATGGAAAGTTTGGTATTTTGGAGACCAAAATGAAAATAATTCATATAAATTATGAAATAAAAAATTCAGGCAAAAGAAATGAAATATTTCTCCAAGTCAGTTTCTTTTGATATAAAACTTCAACAAAAACTGCAGGTGTGTCTGTGTCTGTTGATTTTTTTGGTTAAACTTGTTTGTTACTCAGTAACCAGAATTTTATGCGAGTAGCAATACAGCATAATAAAATTACTCGAGAAAAGAAAAATGATACATTCCAATCCAGAAAGTATTTTTTGAGTGGTTCCTAGTGCAAATATCTTACTACACTTGAAATGAGACAAAACTAACTTATAAGTAACGTATGCAAGATACAAGAGCTTTGTTTTAAGTCAATAAATTAACATTGATGAAAAAGTTCCATTTGCAAATTATTTCACTTAGATTATTTCCATATTATAAGTGAAATAATCTACCAACGCAACTAGTACTTTTTCATCAATATTAAGGAATTATTGACACAAAAGAAGTTCCTATATTACACAGAAATAAGTTAGTTTTGTAATACTTAAAAAAAATGAATGAAGATAATTGCAGTACAGACAAGATAAAAAGAACCCGGTATTAATTTGTATTTTTGCAGTGTAGTAAAAATTAGATTTTTTTCCCCAAAAAAGTTACTCAAGTAAAAGTAACTAGATAGTACCAAACTCTCAACGGGACATAATGTTTTAATTTTGTATACGCAAACAAAGACTGCACAGTTTTGGCCTGAGCAGGCTTCCATAGCGGAGTCAGAAAGATGCTGGAACTTGTCACGCATGCCGCATCGCTAAAACTCCCTCACTGAAAGCCGGAGACGTTTCACACACACACGAAAACAACACGCCACGCATCAAACCAGACCCAAGTTTCAGGTGTTGCATGTTCCTCTGTGACATGACAGCAGCTGGAGAAATTACCTAAAAAAAAAAAAAATTAAAAATCAGCTTTTTTATTCTTTTTTTTTCCAGGATGACAGCAAACGTGGCGCACACACTTTGGTTCAGCACTGACATAAACAAACACGCAATCAGGCAGCACATCAGTAACAGCAGCAGGCATCAGTTGTGCCAGTGCAGCACTGCCAGAGGACATTTGTTCAGAGCGGCGCGCAAGAAACGCGACACACTCTCACATGTTGGCGGAGCGAATCACACGGAACGGCCGGATCAAACATCTGTCTGCACGCACGCTCTGCAACATCTGCCGATCCGGTCGACACGGCACCGCCGCCGTTTCTACATGCATGCATCCCCCTCTTCCTCTTCCTCCTCCTCTTCCTCCAGCTGCTGGAGGAAGAGGAGGAGGAGGCATGAAAAGCCATGGCAGGTACCTGTAAATGAACCAGACGCTCCTGTTCACAGGGCCCAGCGACGGCCAGGAAGAAGAGAGGGAGAGGGAGAGGGAGACATCCTCCTCGCCGCATGCCCCCATCGCCATTTCCTCCCCTCCCTCTCCTCCTCCTCCTTCTCCTGGTCCTTCTCCTTCTCGTCTTCCAGCAAGACAGCGGCGAGCGCGAGCGGCGAGAGAGGAGGAGGAGGAGAGGAGGAAGAGGAGAAGAGAGAGACAGAGGAAGGGAAAGGGAGAGGGCCAAGCTCTCCCAGCCCCTTCATACTTAAGACGGAGAGGAGGAGGAGGAGGAATCGGAGAGACTGAGGGATTGAGATGGTTAGCTGCGACTGCGGCACAGAGAGAGAGGAAGGAGGAGGAGGAAGAGGAGGAGAGGAAGACGGTGGCTTAAAGAAGTAGAAGAGATACGGAGATGGTTCAGAGGGGTTTCCAGCACGACTCAATCAGAGCACGCCTCAGCCTCCTCTTTTTCATGCTCACAAACAATTTGACGTGATTTCCAATTCACTGGAGATCCATCATCCATCGGCTTCTACACCCAGAGGTGGAGTTAGGATTGGACCTTATCGTATACAATTACATCTGTCGCCATAAGTGTTTTTAGAAGTTACTCCGATGAAAGATTGTTGTTTTAAGGCCATTTTGAAGTAATACAAAATTACTTTAAATTTTATACTAAAAATTTAATGTAATTTTTTTTCAAAAGAACACATTCTGAAAGATAAATAAACTTTAAATTCTAATTAACATTTAACACTGGCGCATAAACAACAAAACTGCCCTTAAAAAAAAGGAGCTAGTTGAGACCAACGCACCAGATTTAAGACTTTTATCATCCAGTTTTTGGTAGAAAGAGAAAGAAATTTTATTTATCCTGCAATTAATTGATCTACTATTTGTTCTGTCAGGCCTATATGTCACTTGATTTATCGCGATAGTCAGGATAATAATTTTGATCAAACATCATCTCTATAATTCCAATTCCAAAACCTTAAACTGCTGCTGCGCAAGTTACTCAACAGGTTGTTGCTAGGTAACCAAAGAATGACTGAGTTGCCAGGTAACTAAAAGAAAGTGAGTGAGTTAGTTGATTCCACCAGCCTAGCTTAGCTGGCAGTGAGAGTCGGCTAAAGTCTTTCCTCTGCCTACATCTCCCAGAATGCTGTGCAGTTCTGGATTATTGGATCAGAAACGATATCGGACTCATTATTTATTGATGTTGATCACGTTTCTTTGGTGATGTATATTTTTATTAATTTATTGTCCACCCCTACTGCTCAGTAATCTCCAGAACTGTGATCATTTTAAAATATTATAATAGTTTTGATTCAGTAGTTTTACATCACTTTTTGACCTTTTTATTGTATTTAATTTTGATCTTAACTTCATGTAAACAATGAAGTTAAGGTAATTAACTTCAGTTAAGGTAATTCTAGGGATTCTAGGTTTTGTGAATGTTGTATCAACCTTCCGGACCCCTCAGGTTCTGGTCTATTCTGCATCCTCAGAACCAGAACCAAACAAGGAGAAGCAGCATTCAGCTTCTATGCACCACAAGTCTGGAACAAACTTCCAGAAAACTGCAAAACAGCTGAAACACTGACTTCCTTTAAATCTTGACTAAAAACCCACATGTTTAGAATTTTTGTATTTGAAACAATCAATTACGAATTTAATGATGGAACTTGATTTAATGTCATGTTTTGATTGTTGATTCCATGTTGCATGACTTTGTGTTTTTGTGTTTGTTATGATGTAAAGCACTTTGAAATGTCTTGCTGCTGAAATGTGCTATGCAAATAAAATTTAATTGATTGATTGATCATTAGCTGCAGCCCTAGCTTCCACCACAGCTGAAGATGAAGTGAGGTTTTATTGAAAAGATTGTTTGAACACTTCGAACGAGAGACATTCACATAATCACAGAAAAAAGAAAAAAGCTAAAGAAAAATAGATTGAACAAAGTTTTAAAAAACTGTTTTTGATTCTTTAATCTCTTTGTTGTACTCAAACAACATGAACTACTTCCTGCTTGCTGGTGTAAACAAAGCATGACTGAGGCACTGCAAAGGCTGTGGATGCAGATGGGAGACGAGTGGCACTCACATCATCTCTCCGTCGCTTCCTTCCTTCCTTCCACGTACGTTTAACCCGTCCTCCGTCAACTCGCCCTCCCTCCCTCCATTTTCCCTCTGCTCCTGTCATCCTCTCGCTTCCCTCCTGCCTTCAACCGCGGCTCTCGCCCGCTCTCCTCTCATGCCTCTGCCGTTTTGTTTTCCTCCACGCTCGGCGGGAGCCGCCGCTGTGATTGAGCGAAAAGGGAAAAGCTGGGCTGGGTGGAGCGAATGTTGACAGAAGGTCCACAGGATCACATGTTTGTGTTCGCACATGGTGTTCTCTAAACGGATCCGTCGTAACAGGATCCAGTCTTTAACCATTTACACACAACAGTCCAGAAAGATTCATCTTTCATTGCCAGGACTGTTTTTAAACATCCATAATAAAAGTAATTTATTACTTTTACTACTTTTAGTCAGAAGTGACTAAATTCACTTCTGAATTTAGTCCAGAAGTGTCCAGGAACCACAGATGATTTAGTTTTATACAGTTTGAGCTGAACTTCCTGTAAAGGTTTTAGCTTCAGAGATCTGCAGGTTTTCAGAAAGAAATATGTCATGTTAAAATTACAATAAGGTCACATCTGCTAGCCAGGTCACATGAGTGGATGGATGATGGACGGACGGACGGATGGACAGAAGGAGTTTCTAGAGGTCTAGTCAAATCCTTCCCTCAGAACAAACAGGTTCAAAACCGAAGCAATTTTTTTTCACGCACCGATATTTTCCCAACAGCAAATCCAGCTGTCACAGAGAAACTTTCCTGAAAATAATCCCAATCCCCAAAAACCACAATCTGCTTCAATCCCAGCTCCTCTCCCTCTCCTCTGCCTCTCGATCGCCCTGCGCTGTCTGACCTCCAGATGGAGACACGGCAGGGGAAGCGAGGGCGACAGAAACAAAATTAAAAAGTACAAGGGGGGTTCGGAGTGCAACGATGACTGGAGCGCGAGGGCGGGAAGCAGAAACAGTCCGGAGATTCAGCCAAACATGAGCGGATGAATGGATGAAAGGAGAGATAGGTGAAACGATAAAAGTGGGCGGATCTGAGTCAGCCTTAAAGTCCAAAAGAACTCCATCTATGAATGTGCGAATGACGCAAACATACATGTGTAAATCTGCAGGTTGTTGATGAAGCATGTCAATATATGAGAGTTTTAAAGTGAGTGATGGGAGGAAAATAACAGCTGAATGATGATGGAAAATATGAATAATACATGGCGTTTGATCAGTAATTACAGGATTTCTGCTCAGTGATTAACTGCATGTTGACAACACAAGATAAATTCAATCAGGTCACAACAGGAGGACATAATTATGAGAAGCGGCAAAACTACAGTGAAACTCTTATATTAGGGGTGTCCAAAGTGTGGCCCGGGGGCCATTTGTGGCCCTCTGAAGGATTCTGTACGACTCCCAACCATAATCAGGGTTTCACCAAGTCAAATTAAAGGAAAACCTAATGTGGAAAAAAAATAAATAAATCACATTTTGCGTGTTTTTATATTTCCATTTGAGTGTCAACTACTTCTAAAAACAGCAGAATCACTCAGAAAACACCCGGCTGTTTTTTAGTGTTGTTTCAAAAACTTCCTAAAATTGCACATTTGTTTGTGGTAATTTTGACATGCGACTGTAAATGTTGAGTTGGCGAGGTGTGGCCAGCAACAGCTTATTTTGAACAAACTAAAATCTCATTAAGAATAATTTTGTGCAAAAAATGTCATGAACATGTTTTGTTTAGCAAAAATGATTTTTCAAGTTGTGACTTTGGACCTCATGGCAAATAGTTTGGACACCACTGACATAAATGATGGCACCCAGATCATCCTGGATATTAGTTTCAGAAATAGGCAACCGATTGTAGATTAGAAACTAATTTTTTGATGAAAGAGAAGATGGAATAATTAAAATGGTTTTATATACAGAGGGGTTTTTTTATACCGTTGTGATATCACATGTGATTGTAAAACATAAAACCTCCACAAAAAAAAAACAACAAAAAAAACCTATTCGAATTACCTAATCAGGTTTTCATAAACATTGGTCTTGAGAAAAATTTTATGTATTTTCTTCTTGATTAGAAGATAAAATATATCCACAAAAAAATAATAAGCAATTAAATTATATTTTTTCTTTAACAAAGTACTGAAAATTCTCTAGACACTCAACTCATCCTTGACTTTCAGCAGCAACTGAAACTTAATTTTCTGGAAAAGCAGTTTCCGTATAACAGCAGTTTTATAAAGGACAAAAGCAGCATTTTGTTCCTACCTTGGAGCATCAAAGCTGTCATATGATCCCACAGTGTAATGGCGGAACAACCTTTTGGCTCGTTCTCCACGACTCTCTGAAACATAAAATGACTTGACTCAAAGTGTGAATAAAACTAAATAAATCTAAACCCCAGCTTTCAGCAGGGGGTATTTTTTTTATTTAGCTAATTTACTAACTAGCTTTAAGTCTTATATTTAGTTTGAATCTAATGCTAACTAAGAAATTTGCCTTGGCTTTGACAAAATATTTAGCTTAAATCCATTATCTTGAAGCTAAAAAGCTTGTATGCTAACTAAATATTAAGCTTAGGCTAAATGTTTAGCTTGAAATAAATAATTAGCTTTAAATATTTAGGTTTAAGGCTAAATATTTAGTTTGAAAAATAAAAAGTCTAAAACACTAAAGCCTCTGCAGGAAATTTTTACCATCAAATTTCAAAATGGCTTTTTATTTTTAGCCATTGCTAATTTATTAATTAGCTTCAAGCGAGATGTTTAATTAGCTTGAAGCAAAATATTTAGCTTGAATCTAATTATCTTGAAGATAAAGTGTTTGCTTTTTTAACTATAGATTTAGCAATAAGCTAAATATTTAGCTTGAATGTAATTATTTTGTTCAGCTAATTTACCATTAACAAAGTTAATTCACCTTTGTTAAGCTAAATTAGCCATAGCTAGCATAAATTGTTTTTGTTTATATAAATTAATTAAAACAATTTAAAAGACAGCTGTAATTGTGAAATTAATCTAATCAAACATTTTTAGTGTTGAGCTAAACAATATTCACTATTTTTACTCATGTTTGGCTCTCTGTGTTTGTGCACCTGATCGGTTGTCCTGACTTCGAAGCACCACTTCCTCCACACAGTCGGAGGGGAACCAGCCCGTGCGACCTCTGACCGTCCCCTCCCAGTAACCGCCCTCGCCGACGCTCAACACTGGGAGGAAAAAAGGTCAGCAGGTCAAGTACAGAAAACCCAACAGACACAAACTAGTCTCCAGTTAGTCTCAGACACAGAAAACAAGAACAGAAATAAAAAGACACCCAGGGTTATGCAGACAGCAAATTAAGAAACACACAGACGGACATGCAAACTCTCTACATACTCACCAAGACATACATACCTGGCGACACTTTAGACTCACTGACAAACACACAAATATTCATACCTGCAGACATTAGATATAAACATATATGGAGACCTTACACTCTCGTCAAGACTGTTCAACGAACTCATGTTTACCCAGAAAACAGGACATATTCCTCCTAAATTAGCTAAATTGAATCAAAACTCCTTTATCGCTCTCCCTTTCCTCCATTGCCAGCAAAAGTATTCCCACCCTTTTCACTTTTGGCTACATTAAAGGTAAAGCTGCAAACATTGGAGCTACTAGCTTCTGACAGAGACATTTTCCTTTATGAAATAACTTAAACTTTGACAAAAATCTAAATATTTATCTTGAAATTAAAGAAATGTTTGCTAACTAAATATTTAAACTTGAATCTACTCATCTTGATGCAAAATTTTTTGCTTGTTGCCTAACTGAATATTTATTTGAATGTATTTGTTTTTAGCTCTCAGCTAAAAATTTTATTTGCCAATATTTAGCTTCAATCTATTTGTCTTGATGCTAAACATTTTGTTTAACAAAATATGTAGTTTATAGCTAAATATTTATTTTGAAGATATATGTTTTTTTGCTAATTAAATATTTAGCTTGAAGCTAAACAAATGTTTGCTAACTTTTGTGTTTCAGTCAAAAAAATTTAAATTTGTATTTGTTAAAAAAATATGGTTCTAGTGTCACTTATTAAAATTAATAAGTAAAACTCGATGTCAGTGATTGTGACGAAGTAAAACACAAAGAAATTCAGAGGGTGTGAATACTTTTTGGAGGCATTGTAGCCGATTCATTCAAATTCCCTCTTCAGTGAATTTGTGATCATAACAGACGAGATGCAAAACCACAAACTCCCAAATGGAGGTTCGTGATCAGGAAGTGATGTCACAGTGTGGAAGAGCTTCACCTTTGACCCTGTCTCCTTTACTGAAGCTTATCTCGCGCTCGCCCTGAGCGGAGTGGGACCGCGTTGCTACAAAGACTCGTCCTGGGACGGCGCTGTAGAGGCGTCTGCGCTGGCCTGCGGTTTGTATGGTGGTGGTGGTGGAGGTCGGGGGAGGCCTAGTCAAAGTCAGGAGAGGATTAAGGAGAGATTTAACAAACATACCGGTGTTTAAATTTATCACTTAAACTGGTTTGATTTAAACAAATAAGAATCTATAATAAACTTTACTTGAGCATTTTACGTCTTTTTTTATTCGCAAATATCTAAATTGTTACATTTGTCCAACTCTATCAAATAACTTTTTTTTGCACTGCAAAAACACAAAATCTAACCAAGTATTTTTAATAATTTCTACTGCAAATATCTCAGTACACTTTAATTAAGACAAAACTAACCTACAATTAACTTTTCAGCAACATATAGAAATGTCTTTTAAGTAAATAAGATTATTTCACTTATAACACAGAAATATGTTTTGTTATAAGTGAACTAATCTGATAGCAGAACTAGTACATTGTTTATCAATATTAAGAAATTATTGACATAAATATGTTCTTATATGTTCCTGAAAAGTTATTTGTAAGTTAATTTTGTCTTATTTAGGAATGTTTGATGAATTTTTGGTTTAAACAAGTTTATTTTTCATTTAGTTAAGTTACGCATAGTGAGTATTCAGAGTATTTTACTCCAGTAAGAGTAGCAATACTTTTGAAAAAATTACTCAAGTGCAAGTGAAAAGTACAGCAAAGTAAAAATACTCCTAAAAGTAAATTCTTTCAAACATTTACTCAAGTAAATGTAGGGGTTTTTTGGTCAATATTTAGGAATTATTGACTTAAAAAAGCTGTATTTTGCTGAAAAGTAAGTTGTAACTTGTGCTCCTTCATGTCTCGTCCTCCATTCTTTCCTTCTCTAAAATTCATCTCTTACTTCCTAAACCGAACCATCACTTTTAGTTTTTATCTCAGTTAAGTCTCCCAATAAAACTTCATTGATCTCCTGTAGTTTCCAATATTGTCCTCGTTAAGTCTTTTCACTCAAGTCATTGTTGGTTCAAATCAGAGTCAGATTTAGTTTCCTGCTCGTCCTGAGCAGGATGAGCAGCCAGTTTCAGCTCACCCCCGTCTCTGGCTCTGCCGGCTCCGGTCCTCCTTGTCTCCGATCCGTCCGCGGGACGGGGACCGCGTCCTCGCTCCTCTGGGGCTGCTGGAGCTCCGCAGGGTTCCTGTGTGTTTATACCCCTGAGACAAACAGTGAAATGAAAGAAAAAGGGGGTAAATATAATTAATATGCTTACTCTTACATAGATCTATGTTTTAATATTACCGAAGCAAATGTTTCAGTAACATTTATGCTATTTAGATCTACAAATATCCAATTTCTTGAGATTTTTCTACTTCTTCATTTTTATTTTCTTTGCAATGTTTCAAAAAACGTTGAATATTACAGATTATAAACATCAAGTAACTCAGTGTTGTACATTAAATGAGGTCTAGTTATTTTATTTTGTACTTTCTCTTTTTCTGTTCTTATGTTTATATGTTTCAAAAAGAAACTGGAGAAGTTATGTAAGTTTTGCAAAATGCATGTATTGTGAATAACTATAATCTCCTGAGAAACAAATAATAATAAAAAAGATCTAAAGTTGAACTTATTGCTCGACTAATGATGAATAGTCAAGCAATAAGTGGCCATTTCCTCAAAAAACTGAGTTTTCTCTTGTTTCAAGATGGCCGACCATATTTCCACAACATAAAGGGCAAAATTGTTCAATATAGAGAATCTAAAAGGAGAAATATATCAATGTATCTTAATTTTTGTCAGTATGAAGTAATGACTGAATAAAAACAAATATTGTAGTTTTGTCACATTATCAACTTTAGTCACATTTTTTAAAAATGTGATAAAAGAGGAAGCTTTTAGGTTGCTGAATATAAAAATAACCAATAAATAAAAATAATAAAATATGCGAATCAATTTCAAAAATTCAGAAATTTCTGTGTTTTCTTCTAGAAAATCTCTCAGATTAATCTCAAAATTTCTGTTTTTTGGCAGAAAATTACTCTTTTCTTCTCAAATATTTCTGAGATTAATCTCAAACTCTGAATTTTTCAGCAGAAATGCTCTTTTGTTTTTTTTTCTAATGTGCCGTCGTAGTGTCAGCGCCGAATCTCCCTGATCAGCGTTCGATACCTGAACAGAAACGATGTTGGTGCTCGGCGCGTTGGGAACAGCCATCCAGTCCGGCAGATTCATGCTGCTGTCGCTGTTGGCACGCAGGAACGGGTGGGGCTGGGGCACCGCCAGCGTCCGGGTACTCTCTCTCCTCTGGGGGGCGTACTTTGGAGACTCCACAAAGGGAACTAGGAGGAAAACAGAAATTGTCACTCTCATGATCCACAGATTTCTGATGATCGATTGAAGGATGAATTTCTTTCTTTAAGTTGGAATTTCTTTCCTGACATTTTTGTTCTCCATTAATTTGCTGCACAATCGGATGAGTTCAACAGGGTGAAGGACAGAACAGAAACTAAGAGGAAAAACAGACAAAATCCAAAACACTACAACCTTCAAAAAGTGTGAGGAAGATCATAAAGTAGAATATTACAATAAAGTCTTGCTGCATGGAAGCAAATTAAAGATTTCATCATCATAAACAGATGTTATGCAGCGCTTACCCACATCTGTATCCCGGTGGTTTTTTATAATCTCCCCCAATTCAAAATGGCCGGACATAACAGCCACCTGAACAAAGCAATAAGCAAATAAAACATGAAGTTAAAAAAAACAAACAAAAAGAAAACATTTTTACTGCCAAACTATCAGAAAACATTGAACTCAGAACAGCAGTTGACCCTGATTATCCACAGTTTCAAATAATTTTTTTTCTTTAATTTTGAAATAAAATACAGTTTGATAAAGTGAAATATTTTTCTGCATCACTGCTCAACACTTTCTAATCAGCCAATCCGGTCGCATCATTTATTTTCCTTGTTGACTTTAAACTTTAGATAATTTATTGATGACAGTTTTTATTATTATTATTTATAACAGAAATTAAAATCAGCTATAACTGAGCTAATATTTTATATTTTACAATTATCATCAGCCAGGAATATTAAGGTAAATAAAAACATGAATTCCCCTGGATCTCCTTCATAAAATACATCTGTAAATATTTATTTAATAGGTAATTTAAATAAAACCGTGAAGAAAAAAAACACTGAATAATTTTTATATACTTATTTTAATGTGCCAGTAATGTATCAGAAACACACACATTTAAATGTTAAATGAATAAATAACAGAAAATTATTAAGTGGTAAAATTAAATATTTCAAGCTTAATTACTTAATGTTTCCCGTTTCTGTTCATTGTGAAACAAACTGTTCATAAGGCTCATCAAATACACCCTAAAACAATTAACTATATTATTTAGAATTATATATTACATATATAATTCTATATGTTAAACTGATTTATTATGAAAAAAATAAAAACAACATGCTTGATAAAGACATAATGAATAAGAAGTGAATGTATTGTTTAAGTTTATTTAATGAACTGCAGTAATATTTAGAATAAATGTGCATTACAAAAACATTTTTTAATTAAAACAAACTATAACCAAACTAAACATATTGGTAATAATTTTATTCTTTTTTTCCTTTTCTGCATTAATAGATTTGTTGGTCAGATATCACCAAGCACCTTCATGTCACATAATGGTTAAAAGTTAATATAGGAACTTTTTCGGGTTTTATCTTTGTAAACCTTCCTGCTAATGAACAGTTCATTAGCTGGTGAACTGTTCATTCATTTCCAGCTCACCTGGAACGGAGTCTGGCCGCCGTTGTTCTTCATGTCTTTACTGGCTCCACGGTACAGCAGGATTCGTGCACAGCTTTCCTAAAACAGACATGGCAGGTCTAGTTAAAATTCAGGCTCAGAAATATATTTATAATTCACAAAAAAGAACAAGGAATAAACACAATAAAACATGCAGGAACATTTAAATGAAATTTGTTTCATTTTTCACACAAATAATATGAAATCTGTATATATAGTAAACAGCTTCATGTGTTGCTTTGTTTCTGAAATGAACACTTCTATTTCTTTTAATTGAACACCATCTTGTTTTCTTTACTGAACATTTATTCTTTTTACCCAAGGTTTTTTTGGGCTCGAGTGTCTCTTTTTTCGAAAGTAGGCTGACAGGAAAGAAGGGAAGACATGCGGCAAATGTCGCTGGGTCCGGGAGTCGAACCCGCGACAGCCATGTCAAGGACTAAGGCCTCCAAGAGTGGGCCGTGCTAAACCCCCATGCCCGAACATTTATTCTTTACCTGAACACTGTTCTGTGTTTTTACCTGAACACTGTTTTGTGTTTTTATTAAACACTGTTTTGTGTTTGCACTGAGTACCTTGTTGTATAAAGCACAGATGTGCAAGGCAGTGTTTCCAGAAGCGTTGTGGGAGGAGGAATCCGCCCCGTAGAAGAGCAGGTGCTCCAGATGCTGCGAGTTCCCGTTTTGGCAGGCCTGCACGTCGTCGGGATCGGGAAACAGAATCGGAGGAAACACCAAGACGAGGAAATCAAAAACACAGAAAACAGGAATGGTTGTAATCTCCATGTTAGAGTATCTTTGTTATGTTAGCTCTGATTTGTTCCTTTAAGAGACTTTATTTTTGTAATAAATGAATGAATGAATGAATGAATGAATGAATGGATGGATGGATGGATGGATGGATGGATGGATGGATAATGATGAGGAAGATGCTGATGAAGATGGAGTCTACCTTTCTGCCTCTGCTTCCTGTCATTCCCTGATCAGTGCAGACGGACGGTTGGAATGAAGGATGAAGGTGGAGGAAAGATGGAGACAAACTGGAACACAGAGCAGATCTGAACTCAAACGTCTCGGTTTCCTTTCAGACTCCAAATGGAGCCGATAAACTCCTTCTGTTCCTCTCCGGGTTGCCTGAACGCACCTGATGCGTCTCGTCCCAGCCGTTCTCGTCCCTGATGCCCAGCTTGGCGCGGTGGTACAGCAGCGTTTCACAGCAGGAGGTGTCGCCCCCTGTTAGCACAGTGTGGTAGAGCGGGGTCAGCCCCCGCCGGTCCTTGTAGTCTGGAGACGCACCCAGAGAGAGCAGGACCTGCAGGAAGAGACGAGGGAGCTCACTATGACGATTTCATACGACGCTTGGAAAAAGATGTAAACAGGAGCATGTAGCTTCAGTTTGGGTCTAAAAGGGTCTTAAAAACAGGCAGCTTGATTCTGAATCATGTGGGCAAGTGTGGCTTTTTGTCATGAGGTACAAATGAGGATGAATCTTGTTTCTGACACTTTGGAAGTGACAACTTGTCTCTTCCGTTTGGGGTGCCGTTTGTAAAGTTACACTGGAGTATTTTGAATTATTTAGCCTGTCAGAGAATAAACAAATGTTCATTTTGTTCATATTTTCATCACGTTACTTATACATTTATAACGTCAGAGCTCCAAATTACAAAACTTAATTCACAAGCTAAATATTAAACTTGTAAACTAAAATCTTAGTTCCCATCCAAATGTTTGAAAATAAAATGTTTAGTTTGGAAATTATGTTTATTTTGCAAACTAAATATTTAAGCTGCTAGCTGCTATCGGTTGCAAAGTTAATATTTACCTTTTGTGGTAAATATTAAGCTGGGAAGCTAAATATTTGGTATAAAAAAAATCAATATTTTGTTTGTTTTACAAACTATTTAGTTACAAAGTATTATTTTCAACAAAGTTGAATTATTATTTATTATTTTATTTATAATATTTATTATTATTTTTAACAAAGTTCTTAAATATTTAGGTTGTGAATTAAATATTTAGTCTGTAACACTAACAGTTATAAATGCATGAATAACATGTTGACATTAAATCATAATTGTTTTTATTTTTTACAGTGTAAAAAGGCAGCAAACTGCCTCAGTGACGTGGCAGTTTGCTGGGAGCAGGACGGAGATGTTGTGAGTGTTTACCAGCAGGGCTGTATGGCGGTGGCCTCGAACAGCCTTGTGAAGCGGCGTGAGTCCGTCTTTGGCACGGAAGTCGATGTGAGCGCCTCCGTCCACCAGGACCCGGATGGCCTCTCCTCCACCTGGCTCGCACTGCACTGCCAGCGACAGAGGAGTCTCTGAACACAACACAGGAGGCGAATCAACCTGTTGGCTTCCACTTTAAGGATTTCAATCAGAATGATCTAAACGTGCTGCCAAGAAGCAGGATAAAAGTGAGCTGTAATGTCCTGTAAAGGCAATAAATGTTTCTATTCTTTCTCCCTTTTTGTTTTTCCTTCCCTTTTTCACAGCAATAAATGTAGAAGTTTAATAGGACGACGAATCGTTCATTAAACAGTCCAGCAGCAGAAGCAGACGGCTGAAACCTGATTTTCTTAGTTTGTTGTTCAACAGGAATGACTGGTGATGGATGGATGGATGGATGGACTGACCCTTTTAATGATGGATGGATGAACAAATGAATAGATGGATGGATGACTGGATTGATGGATGGACGGATGAACCTATTTATTGATGGATGGATGAACTAATGGATGGATGGATGGATGGATGGATGGATGGATGAACTAATGAGTAGATGATGGATGGATGAATGGATGGACATTTGAACGGATTGATGGATGGACGGACCTATTCAATGATGGATGGATGGATGGATGGATGGATGGATGGATGGATGGACCTATTTAATGATGGCTGGATGGATGAACATATGAACGGATGGAAAGATTGATATATTTTACAGGAACACTTTGAGGAACGAAAACATTCAAAGTATTTCCAGCAGAAATGTGGTTATCATGGTAACAGTAAGGTTCAAGTGTTGCTATCAGGTAAGCAGGAAAATTGCTGAATCTTTGTCTTTGCGCATCTTCTGTGAATCTCATGTAAAAATCTAATATCTGGCATGATATTAGTATCATGCCAGTATTAACTAGACTTCTTCAGGTGTTTCTCCTTCAGAATGTCTTTTCTTCTTCTACTTCTCTTCGATGGAAATGAGGCACCTCCGCCACCATCCAGTCTGAAACTGACAGAAATTAATTATCTCTAATTAAAGACTCATTCTGAGGCATCTGGATGTCACGAGTAGGTAGAGAAAAACATTTTTTTCCGTCAGTTCCTCACTAAGCTCTGTGCTGGACTTTAAGAACAGCTCTGAATCGTTTCATTATGACTCTCTGCTGCCCCCATGTGTCCAGCAGCGGCAGCACGTTTCACACCCCTGATTACAGGCTTCTCTCCGTGTTTTGACACCCGTTCCCAGAGTGGCTGGAGCGACTCCGAGCAACACGCCTCGGCTGTAAACGAGCCGTCTGCCGCGGCCCTTAAACACCGGCAGGATCCGGGAAAAGCCACCAGTTAGCGAGCCGGCCTGGCTCTGATCTCCAAACAACTGTTGGGACAACAGCCGACAGAGCCGGGGGCAGAAAACAGAAGGTTTTATTTATGCTTGGAAACACTCTAAAGGTTGAGATTTAACAGCTGAGGCGTCAGGTCACATAGGTGCTTAAATCTGTTCGCAGCTTGAAGACATTTTGAATTTTTAAAACGGAAAGACAACTGCAGCTTCACTGCTTTAGTGGCTCTCAAAAATGCAAAAGTTTTATGTTAAAATATCCCACATTAAGGATCATTTAGTCATCATTAATTAGTTAATCTAAAGTCAATTACTCTTAGCAATCAACTGTTAACTAATAAGCGTCCGTTTTCTTAAAAACCTCAGTTTTTTCTTGTATCGAAGTCCAACCGTCTTTTCTAAACTTTTCATACGCTGCATTAAAAAAACGTATTAAATGTAAAACATTTTGTGTCTGAGTGAAATATTGAGTGAATAAATAGAAAATTATGGTTTTCTCACCTTGTTAAACTTAACCAGTCCTCTAAATTAGCGGTGGTTAATGGCGTCTTAATGAAAATGTCTTTTTATATCACGTTACCATATTTCTGAGTTATCCACTCCGCTTTTCTGTCATTACATCCTCCGGCGCTACAGAGGCGATAACTTAAAGAGCTTGTCGAGTGTTCTCATTCACAAAAGAACCGCAAAAGTTCTTTTTGAATTAAAAAGGACTCGGTTTGTGCCGTTACACTTCGCTACACAGCGACGGCTCCGCCATCTTTGTTTCTGTAGCTCCGGTTCAGGAAGAATTACCATCGGCGTCCTCTGCTGGACGGAGGCCAAACTACAACATTGAACGAAGGTCTTAATGGATTTTATTAGTTAATCCATTGGAACAATTTCAATCTAATAAACCATTAATCGACAATAAATCATATTCCAAATATATCCTGTACAATTAAATTAAAAATGAAACAACTGTTAACACAATAAACATTTTTAAAAAGTGGGATAATCAGGTTGAATAACAACTAATCACTGAAGCAGCTTTCTATTTAACTTCAGAACTCAGTCTCTTTTCGCAAAAGAGACTGTTTTCCTGCCACCACCATGTTTCACTTTTATTGTTGCATCTGTGATAAGCCTACGTTTTGAAAATGCAGCACAAAAACAACAACAGCTTTTTGTTTTGTCTAATTATAAACATTTTCTCCCACAATATGAATGAACTGGGTGCTTCATTAAAAAATGACTTCAGTTTGTAGACTATAGCTTCAAAACAGAAGCATGTTACTAAAAATTGTAACTTCTTGGATGCAATATTTTGAAGAGTAGACTATTAAAAGCACCATGCATTAAATTACTGCTTTCCAATAATATATCTGGGTACTGAACTGATAATTCAGGGTTTCTGTAGGTCTCACCAACTCAAATTTAACGCTGCTAAACCATTATGAATGACATTTAATACCTGTATCACAACAAAAATGCACAAAAAGAAAACGCCAAACAGCAGCTAATTAGGTATCACAGCAGCTAGTTAGCGGTAGCCTCAACTGCCAAAAAACACAGAAACCAAAGAAGATGGTGACTCAAAGAAAAAAACAAAAAACTGACGATCCAGGATGAATAGTCCTGCCAAACCATAAAAACAACCCTTTGATTAACGTGCTTAAGGCTAACTTACATTCTGTTTAGTGAATTCAAGACATTTTAAGGCCTTATTTAGATATATGAATTTCAAACTTTTTAAGGAATAATTGTGGAGACATTATGATTAAAAGTAAAAGAAATAATGGCTAGGAAAATTGTAAATATGTCGCCTCTGCCACATTAAACACTCTTGGCGGCTAACTCGATCTCTTTCTCTCTAGATTGCCTGTCGCTACATCCAGTGTAGCTGTTAGAAAGACGATGAAGTAAACATTTGCTGTGCAGCTCTCCTCACCACCAGTGTCAGGATCCTGGTAGTTTGGATCCAGGCCCTTGTCTATGAACTTGGCCATCTTGTCCACAGCGCTGGTTTGGATATAATCCATGAATTTCTTCAGACTCGCCTGCGTTAGCAGAGGGAGTGTTAAAATTGTCAGATCTGATGTTCTGTTCTGATATTAAAGGTGAGAAATATAGGATTGCTTACCTTGGTGTGCAGCTTGGCCAGTTGCTTCTCATCCAGATTGGTCTGTTTATAAACCCTGGTTTTATAGCGGAACTAAACCGGCGACAGAAACAGAGAAAAACAAACGGGAGAGCCTCTGTTTTAATGAGCATTGTTAGCATTGTCCAACTTTTGACCCACATACACAAAAATGGGGAGCACAAACTTATTGTAAAGCCAATTGTTTTATTTATTACCCATGCAAGACAAGAAATGTAAAATAAACTTCCTCAACTGTGCAAAATGTCAATATCAGAACATTTGAATAGTTCAGCTCTACTTCTTTATAAAGCCAGTATTCAAATTACATTTTAAATGATACCAATCAAAACTAGCCCCAAAGACAATGAACAGTTCATTAACTGGTGAACTCCTTTAAAGATGGAGGCGTTTTATATATTTCTTAAGCAGATAATTGTAGCTTCAACAGAGAAACTCTTAACTGGTTAAGAATATGCCTCATATCGTGGTCTTGTGTGGCAACTCATCTTCTCTCCCCCTCTTGTTTTCTGCTACACTGCTGCTAGCATAGCATGTTGTGAATGCTAGGCTACTTAGCATAGCCACTGATAGTAACAGATAAATGGTTTTTCTGTAATGGTTAGTTGTTTATCAGCGAGTATATGAGGATGATTGACAATGCTAAGACCGTCCTCCTGGCTCTGATTGGTTGTTTTTGAACGGGAGCAGTTCATTTCTTCAGATGGTAATTGCAGCTCATGGAGGAAGTGGGGGAAATCAATCTTTTCAGAGATTATCTGTCTCATCCTCCTCTGTCATGACATGGTGACAGTTTTAACAAACATTCCTTATATAAGCTATATACTAGAGCTTTAATCCAATCTGTTTTTGCTGTACTAAAGAACAGCAGTGACATCTTCAGGAAGCACAGCATACTGCACATCAGAAGTACCTCCAAATATGGCACCCCTTTCTCAAAGGATTGTGGGTACTCTCTGAGCGGCCTCTCCTCCTCCAGGAACTTGGCGTCGTGTCCGTCTGTGGCAGGCTGGAAGAGGCCGTAGTTCAGCACGTCTCGCAGCGATTCGGTCAGAGAGCAAAGCACCTGCTGCTTGGCCTTCCACACAGTGGCGTCGGGGTTGAACCGCAGACATTTCTGCAGGATAAACCCATGAACTCAGCGTTTAGACAACAGAAATGTTTACTATTCTGATTAATCAAGACAGTGATCAATAGTTCTGCTTAATGGAAAACACTGTAGCATCGTTTTATGAATGGAAAAACTGTGAACTAATACATTTTAATTGAAACCTGAATCTAAACCCGACTCATTAATGATCTGTGAAAAGATTCCTTCCTTTCCTTACTGATAAAAGTATAACTTCACAAGATGCTCACCATTCCTCATTTCAATTTTTATATTTTTTTTGTGTTGAAGTTCTGGTTAAATTACTACTTCATTCTTCCATTCTTATTCTTGTAATAAAAAAGAAAAATCACAGTCTGGCTCTTATATTTGGTTGTATAAATAGAAATTAAATGTCCAAAAATGTTATTAGCTTTAGTTGTTACTAGGTTAATGTTTTTTATATTAAACTTTGTCACACTTACTTAGTTCCATACAACTGAGTATTAGAAAGAATTAAAAAATTACAAGAATAAAGCCGTAATATATATTCAAAATAACATAATAAAATACAATTCTGAAAATAAAATCAAAATAAGAGTAATGTTGTGAGGATAAAGTCGAAATGTTGAGAATGAAATCATAATATGAAAATAAAGTCCAAATAAAATGAAAATAAAAAATATTACAACTTTACTTCAGTGTCCTAATAAAGTAAAGTTGGAGCGTTACGTGAATAAAGTGGTAATATGATTTATTCTCGTAATGCGACGACTTTATTCTTGCATTATTTCAACCTTATTCTGGTCATTTTGGAACTATTTTTGTAATTTTATGACTTGTAATGTCATTTATTTTTTATCGTTTTCTCAGTGTGGCCTTAAAACTCCATCAGTTTTGTTCTTTGATGTCAAGCTAAGATGCCATGCAGTTCATAAGCGCAGTGACTGCAGGTTCATTCAAAACGCCCAGCAGTTCTGGAGTTCAGTCAGCAAAATGCAGCTAAAGAGCTGCAGCTTGGTGGGCTCCGGCGGTTTCTGGAGCTGCAGCCCGGCCGGTTGAGTTCTGTGTTCTGATTTGTCTGTTCCGGTCCGGTCCGGTCCGCCTCTGACCTTCAGGCGGCAGCGAGACGAATCTGGCCCACGCAGAGTGCAGCCAGATGCTGGGATTGCACTTTCCTCTCTCACGCAACGCTCATTGAGTGCGTCATTTATCTCAACATCACACGCACGCACACACACGCACGCACGTATCACACAGGGGGAAAAAAGAGAGAAAGAAATGCTCCCAGTTTATTATTTGTTTCTTTTTTTTTCTGCGCATCTTGTCGACTCCGATTGAGCACAGCCGACACGGTCGCTACGGCAACCGGTTCATTAGCGGAGCAGGATGCTTGTTGCCATAGAAACCTCCCTGTGTTCCCTGGGATGTGGTACAGCGATGGTGCGCCTGTGTGAGCACGTGCATGGGTTTTATTGTGTGAATAGGTGTGTGTAATTTTTTTTTTTTACAATTTACAGTACCGCAGATTAATTCTAATGTTTGTATTACATTAGATTTTCATCAAACACATACACAGGCGTATTTACAGTAGCATCAAAGAAGCTGGAGTGAGTCAGTCCCAGCAGGAGGGGATGAACGCTGAGGATTCAGCTGTCACACTGGGACGCTACTCAAGCTAATACAAGCTAATAGCGGCGCCTGAAAGTTGAGATTTCTGCACTTAATGAAGCATCAAACTTTCTGGTGAACATACATCCAGGAAAATTTAAGTTATTCTGCGGCTAAATTGGATTTTTCTCACAGTACAGCCCGTTTTGTAGATGCCACACAAGCTCTTAATTAAACTCAAGCGCCCTCTGGTGGACAGACAAGGCAGTGTTCCTCTGCAACAGTCAGAAGTGAGACTGATATGATTTCTCTTATCTAGGAGATAAAACTGCAACTTTAACGTTTTCACAAATTAAAAACATGAGAAGAACAGATGAGTTCAATAGGATTGCAGTATTTTAGATGCAAATTTTTCAGGTTTTCTGAGCTAAACCAAAGAGTTTGAAGCACAACTTTAATAGAACGTAAATGTACATATTCTAGAGCTGAAGCAATTAATCGTGATTAATCGATTATTGAAGTAATCGTCAACTAATTTAGTAATCGATTAATCCCTAACTTGCATATATTGACTATAAAAAGCCCTTTGCTGTAAGAAAAACATATTCAGAGCAGAAATTAAGTCAGAAATGTTTTTAAGATAAAAATAAAATCTTTATCAGAACTCCCTAAGTGGGATCGTTTCAACTTCCAATTTTGTAAAATTTTCATTTTAAGCACCTTTTGCATCCATCATTAATCAGTTAAGCAAAAGAAATACCTTCACATGTTGATGTTAAATATTGTTTTAGCTGCAGATGCATCTCTTGCTACTAACCATTAAGCATACACTAAATGAATGCTATGTTGTTGCATTTTAGGCAATAAAAGATTTATTCTTTTATTTAAAAAACAAATTAGCTCATAATTTTAAGCAATTATGTGCATATTTTAATGTATTTCTACTGTATAAGTGGTGAACTGAAATTTTAGGTAATTTTAGGCAAGGCGATTGTCAGAATATTGATTAAACATCAAAATAATTCATAAATTAATAAATTACTAAAATAGTCATTAGTTGCAGTCCTATAATATAATATATATATCTACATCATTTTTATCACTTTAATTAAATCTAAAAAGGTTTTAAAAAATTATTCCAGTGTTGAAATCCTGAAGTAGTTGCTGCTAAATTAGACCTAAGTAAATATGATGAGTTGAATGTATAGAAGAAATCATACATGAAAACTCACACATTCGACTGTGCATAATGTTTTCAGCATTTGTGTAAAAATTTCATATGATTTCTAGCTTCACATTAACAACTTGATGCTGCATTAGTTCTTTTCCCCCCGGTGGGTTTTTAATATCACTCAGATGTGAAATCCTGTCTTGCCTCCTGAAGCCGTGATCACACTTTCCCACTCACAAACGCCCACTCTCTCTGTCCGTGCTGCTCTTCATCTTCCCCTGCCTGTCTCCGTCTCAGACTCCGTCCTCCTTCCCGGAGAGGCTCCGGCGCTTATCTGTGCTGAAATAAAGAGTCGCTGCCCCTCTCTGCCACCATCTCCGTCCCCATGGCCCGTTTTCCTGCAGGTCGAGTGCCGGGGGACGGGAAGCCTTTAATGAGCTCTGCTGGGAAATACATTCCTGTCAGATACACCAAGAAATTAGGGCTGCAACTCACCATTATTTTAGTAACTGATTATTCAATTATTCTGACAATTAATCAATTTGTACCGATGATTGTAATCATCGGTACAATCATTGATTGTACCGATGATTAATCGATTTAAAAAACACATTCCATTTAAGCCTTATTAAAATACAATATTAGAATCATGTTAAAAGAAAGAAAAATGTGCTTCAACTAATTATTATTTTAGTAACTGATTATTCAATTATTCTGATGATTAATCAATTTTAAAAACAACCAAACTCTGCAATTTATTGATTATATCGATGATTAATCGATTTAAAAAACTGTCACATTCTGCAGATCTTTCATTTAAGCCTTACTAAACTACAGTATTAGAATCATATTAAAAGGAAATTATGCTTCAACTAACCATTATTTTAGTAATCGATTATTCTTACGATTAATCGATTTAACAAAAAAACATTCACATTCTGCAGATATTTTATACTTAATAAACTAAATTTTGCGAATGAAATCATCATTTAATTCCTTTTCTAAGTGAGAAAATAGATACTTTATTGCCAAAATGCAATAAAATAGCATTAATTTAGTGAACTCTTGATCATTCATCGAATATCATTTATTGTGACAAATCTCCTGTCATGATAATAATTTTGATTTATTGTTTATGATAAATTCTAATTAATGATATTCAAAGTTCACAGCCCTGTCTATGGTGTTGAGATCAGTAGTTTTACTATTTCCTCCACTGAAACTATCTATAAATATTAATACATTTCAAAACTTGGTTAAGCGCAGTTTGATTTACATGAATTATAAATATTCTTGTAACTGGATCCTAAATATGCATGTTACAAATGGGAACGTTTTTCCAAGAGCGGTATTTGTGTTTGTGGGGATATAATTGCTGTTACACACAGTCGCAACCACACAGATACCTAAATATTTCGTAATGAATAGTTTTTATTGTGGAAACAATGAAAACTATGTAGATAATTGGATAACTAAACTTTATTAGTTTATTACTAAACTTTTTTTTATTTTTTACAGATTTTTAACCAGGTGAAGCTAAAAGTATCATGAATGAGTTTTGGATTGAACATATTAACACCTTAACTGGAAAAAGGCAGAGTATTCAAATAAACTAAATTTGTCCCATGGATGAGTTACCACTAGTTAAGGGGTTAACAGATAAATAAGGTTTTTATCTTAAATGCAAAATTTACATTTTTGTTTTGGCTTAATTACTGCTCTGAATGTGTTGGGATTTTTATTTTTTTTTTTATCAAATGGCCCTTTTCAAGTCTGTATACTCCAGCTAGTTCATTGGTAAGTAGTTGTTGAGTTAATGAGTATTTCAATAATCGATTAATCTCGATTAATTTGATTAAATATATAAGAAATCATAACATTTTGGTTCTTTTTTTCTTTTCCACATCCTAGTTGTTGTATCTTTCTCCATCAAACTCTGACAGAGCTCCTTTTTCTTTGTTCAGACGAAGAGCAAATCCATTTCTACTGTCTGCAATACTTTCCCTTCATCACAAAGAACCTCTGTTCTGGTGTGTCCTGCAGTGCCAAGAGGTTCACGTTTCTTACTCAAGAATCCATTTCTAGGGGACACGTTTGTTGTTTCAGGGCACAAATTGTGGCTGGAAGCTTCTACAACTACTGCAAAGATTTCATCTCTAGTCACACAGAAAAGAAAAACCCATTTGCTTCATGCTGTTTAATACACTCAGAAGCCAAATGCCGACTCTGCTGCGTCTTCGTGACTCTGACAATCTAATAAACCTGCAGTCAGTTCGGCGTTTACCCCCCACTGAGGTGGGAGAGTCATGCGATCCAAAGTTGCTACACACACAAACGTTTCCCTGTCGCTGTGCAAACAAGTGAGTCAATGGACTGTTGGCTTTTTACATGAACAACCAGTTGAAGAGGAGGGGCTGGTGCTGAGCACCAAGGCCCACAAACCCAGCAAAGCAATGATTATGCATGTCAGTGTCATCAGCTACGGACTGATGTAACACCAGAGTCATGCCTCTCTGCAGCCTCACAGGCGTTGCAGTAAAGATGCATGAGTATCTAAGTTGTTTTGTCAGAATGCATCTGCAACAGAGAGCTGATCACAGAAATGGTTCAGAAATGGCGACTGGATGATCCTCATGATGGTTTAATGAGTTAGCATAAAAAACAACCAGAAAACATGTAACTTCTAAATTATTTACTAGCTAGACCAGACTGTAACCATTTTTTGGATATATCAAAACTTTTACTGAGCTACAAAATAGCACTGCCTCCTTGCTGGCCTGGAGTTTTTCTGGGGACCCTGGCTTAATCCACCAGTCCAAAACCTTAACTGTTAGGCTTACGGACGGACGGACGGACGGATGGATGAGTAGATAACTGGATGGACTTTTGCTTGTTTGTGCTTCATTATTGGAGCTTAATTACATAAAAAGTTACATATTTTCAAAAAGCTTCACTGTATTTTTGCAATTTATTTCTCTACAATACATTTTATATATAGCTCAATTTTTTAATTTTCCTATATATATTTAACATAACATAAACATACGTAGCTCAGCGAATGAAGAATTTTCACAAGCAATTTAGCGTTGCACAATTTTTCTTAAAATCAATTTTAAAAACAATTACGATGCTTTTAAAATCTTTCCCATTTTTCTGAGCTTTCCAACAATCAAAAATAATAACTCGGATAATAACTCAGAATGGTGGATCTGTAGAGGTTGTTAATGTTCCCATTTCCTCCTGATCAGTGGTGAAAAAGGAAATTACCCAAATCCGCTTCTGACTCCAAGTAACCACAAAAAAGGTTCTGCTCAGTTCAATCAGGAAGTTTTATCTTGAAAGGAGTTTTGTCTAAAGGTTGAAGATGTTTTTTCTGGGTTTAGAGGGTTAGCATAGAGCCCTGCTCCTCAGATCCATTCTAACATGACTGTCAGTGCAAAATGATGTCCTTCCTAAAACCCTGACCTCCAGGTCTCTTTCCCATCCTCCTCTCTCCTCCAGCAGCTTTACTAGCAGCGTGTTGAAGCACTGAAGGCAAATGTACTTTTATGAGGACAGATGCAGAGCCTGGATATTTGAGATTACTCAAATCCACATAAAAAAATCCACATAAAAAAATCCAACTCACTTGAAAAATGCTCTAGTGAACGTCCACCATTTTAACAGCTTTTTTTTTTTTTTTTAACTTAATAAACTAGAACTGAAATGATTAATCGGATTAATCGTGATTAATCAGCAACTGAAATTTTCGTCAACTAATTTAGTAACCAAGTAATCGTTAACTGGAGCATATAGAGTCAAAAAAATGCAATTTGATGATTAAAATAAAATATTCAGAGCAGTAATTAAACCAAAACTGTACAAAATATATGTAGCATCCAGTCAACTTTATATTATATTATACTAATATAATATATACATTTTGTATCCAAGTTAAAAACACTTGTCTGCAGATACATTTCACAAAACTCCCCAACTGGCATGGTTTTAGCTCCATCTGGTTCAAATTCATTAAAATGCAATAAAATACAATTTTATTGCAATAAAATGCAATAAAAAATAAATAAATGCAATAAAATGTAATTTTATTGCATTTTAGTAAATTAATTTCTTACTTTAAAAATGCTTCATATTTTAAGTTATTTTATGCATTTCTAATATTGTATAAAAAAGGCTTAATTGGTAAAATGAAAAATATGTGGAATGTGGCGGTTTTTTATCTGACTAATCAATTAATCGATAACTGAAATAATCGATAGTTGCCGCCCTAAAACAAAACATAATTACCCTCTGAATCTGAAGCTTTCTGTCGCTCCACGTCTTCCTCCCTCAATTCATAACGTCTGCAGTTTCTCCCTGGTCTCATTACTACACAATTAGGCAGCAATTAGATTTTATTGAGGGTGAATTAGCTGACATGTAGAACAGAGCAAATATACTGGGAGGATGATGGCATATTAGCAGACATTAAAGAGCAACTGAAGGAAAGCAGGAGGAGGAAGAGAAACTGTGCAGGTTGAGAGAGAAAAGAGGGAAAAATCAGACAAAGGAGCCAGAATGTAAACATCAGGGGATCTGGATGTAACTCCCATTACACCGGAGAGAAAGAGAAGTAGTTTACCTCATATTCAAAGTAAGAAAGACAGGAAAACATCCTGTTAGATTATTTAGCTGGGTCTGACAACCAAGTGTTTTAATGTAGCAGCTGAAAAAAACGATTGTTTTATTAATCGATTATTGTGACGATTAATCGATTAATCAGAAAAGAATTAAAACATTCCGCAGAATTTTTAATTAATCCTTTTTATACAATATTAGAAATGCATTAAAATATGCAAATAGATGATTTACTTAAATTTTTAAATATTAAAATAAATATTTACAAATTTTTTTTTTTTTTTTAAATTGGTATGAAAATGGTACGATTAAAAAGTGTATGGGATTCAATTTTTGCCGGTTCTTTCCAAATTCTTGGGAAATTAGGACCTCAAGAGCCCCTAGAGCGCCCCCTCGAGGCCCTACCTGGGGCCGCAGCCCACACTTTGGAAAACACCAACTTAAACAACACTGCAAAAACACAAATCTCACCAAGTATTTTTGTCTAGTTTCTAGTGCAAATATCGCAGTACACTGGAAGAAAGACAAAACTAACTTACAAGTAACTTTTCAGCAAGAAATAGGAGCTGAAATCAATATTAAGTCAATAATTCCTTAATATTGCCCAAAACTAATAGTTCTATTATGCCACTTATGGGAAAAATGTCTTGTCATCAATATTAAGGAACTATTTACTTAAAAGAAACTCCTATTTCTTGCCGAAAAGTTACTTGTAAGTTAGTTTTGTCTTATTTTAACTTTACTAAGACATTTTCACCATAAACTCGACCAAAATTACATGGTACGATTTTGTGTTTTTGCAGTGAACCTTCTGAATGAATCGTAATTGAGGAGATATTTATTACTTCAGTCTTTTAAGGACTTTTATCTCCGTCTTTTACGCCACCTGCTTCCATCCATCTTTACCTGCAGCTCGTTGTTGGTGACAGTTCATCTGATTTCTCACATCTTGGACTTAACCTCATATTTATGACTTAAATTTAAAGCCGATTTGTTACAATAAGCAGAGATAGGTGAATTTTTTATGGCTGGATTTAAATACGTCAAACACACACACAACTAGCCACGCACTGCTGCAAGCATCCAGCGCTCAGATCAATAATAAATCACACAGCAGCCAGAGGAAAGAGGTGTTCAGTGAGGCATTTATGGTGCAACGGGATGGTAAATATAAAATATGCTTTTGCTTCTTTGTAAGTTCGCTGATGAACACATCACAGAGGTACGTAACCTTCAGCTCGTCAAACTCAAAGGTGGCCAGCTTTCATCTACAGATGAGCAACACTTTTCTTTCTTTCTCCACAATTCTCAGCTCTCCGTGATTAAATTATGAGCGGAGGTTAGCCTGCAGCCATAATTCAGCGGAAAGAAATCCCTCATCATCAGAGAGACGAGAGCAGTGGGGAAATGCAGGAAGCGTTTGTGTTTGTGAACATGGAGGCAGCTGCATCTCCAACTTGCTCCGCTGTGACGTCAGGCCTCTGAAAGCCAGTCGCTCCCCAAAAAGAAGGGCTTTTCACTGCAACGTTTAAATAGCTCTTTGGCAACATCAACCAAGTGGCTACGCTTCCTCTCCTTCACCCTCTTCTTTCTCGTTTTTTACTCCTTCCCAATCCCCTTCTGCTACAGTTTTAGGATCAACTTCCTCCCATCCAGATGGCTCTTTTAAACATTTCATCTTCTCCTCCCTGAAGCTAGGTCACCTTGAAAGGTCTTTTATGGGTTTTATGAAAAACGTCCTCTCACTTTTGACTTTTCCTTCGCACATTAGATGGAATGGTCCAGAAACACAGTAACGTTAGGGTGCATTCTCACCAGCCCTGTTTAGTCTGCTTTAATCCATCTGCAGTTAGATGGTCTGGGGACGTGTGAAGTCGCAATCGAACTCTGGTCCGCCTACTAACCTTGGTTTCAGTTGATGTAAGGCTGAGCAATACAGCTAAAACAAATTATTAGCGTTTCACATCCATTGATATCAAAAGTTATTGATTAGGTTTTTGTTTTAAATATCTATGTTACATGACTTTGTGGTTTTATGTTTGTTATGATGTAAAGCACTTTGAAATGCCTTGCTGCTGAAATGTGCTATACAAATAAAATTTGATTGATTGATTGATTGATTGATTGATTGATTGATTGATTGATTGATTGATTGATTGACTGATCTGAAATACTGTTGTCAGACAAAGTGGCAGAACTTTAAACTGCTGCTGCGCCAGTTACTCAGTAGGCTGTTGCTAGGTAACCAAAGAATGAGTGCGTTGCTAGGTAACCAAAAGAGTGAGTACGTTCCACCAACCTTTCTTAGGCTGAGCAGATAAAGTATTTCCTCTGTCTACATTTCCCAGAATGCTGTGCAGTTCTGGGTTTGAGTTAAGAGAAATTATGGAATATTCAGTTGGATGTATTATCTATCGATATTAATCACGTGTCTATCGCAATGTGTATTCTTATTGATTTATTGTCGAGCACTGGGTTGAAGTGGTTCGAATACCAAGCAGAGACTGCTCCAAAAGCAGGAAGAGGCCTACAGTGCAGGGCACTCTGGGTAAATGCAACCAAGTTTGTTTTGGGTGCGAGAAATGGCTCATGTTCTTTTACTGATAAAGACAGATAATCTATGAAAAGATCAATCTCCTCCACTTCCTCCTTGAGATACTGCTGCCGTCTGAAGAAAAGAACCACTCCCGACCAAAACCAACCAATCAGAGCAAGGAGGCGCATCTTTGCGCTGTCAATCAACCTCATGTACTCACTGCTAAATCTGTTAAACAACTAACCTTTAGAGAAAAACTGTCTGTCCACCATCATCAGTGGCTATGCTAATTAGCAGCGCCACACAGAGAGTGATTGATGGTGCTAAAACCCACCTCCTGGCTCTGATTGGTTGTTTCTATTTAGACAGAGGACCTCGATCTTTTTCCCAGATTATCTGTCTCATACAATACTGTCATGACATTGTAGCAATTTCAACAAATATGCAAAGAAATACTTGTTGCAGCTTTCAGAAGATTTCCAACATTTTGTTTGTGTGTATCATATAAGCCATACAATTAGTTATTGTAGGACTTGGACTCCATCTTGGTTTTGAGTGTTTCTGTTCTGTGTGTGGACTGCACTGACCGTTTGCTTTATGTCTGGGATGCCGATGCGAAACACCATCATGGCAATGTGGGCGTCTTCAGATGGCACTGAGTTGGCAGTGCGCTCCTTCAGCCTCCTCTGCTGCTGATTGGCTGTTGCTTGGTGCGTGGGTCCAGGATTGGCCGAGTACGGGTTGGCGGCGTGTCCCGGGTTTCCTGGCCTCATCTGTCGATCTCCGCCGGGTCGTCCCGCCGGTTTACTCGACTGTCTGTGTCCCTCGCCTCTCCCGATCCGAGGCATGCCTCCTCGCCTGACCTCCTCCACCATCTCCTCGTCATCATCGTCTTCCTCTCCTTCCAGCTCGCCGTTCTCCTCTTCCTCCCCGTCCTCGTCGCGTTCGTCCTCTTCCATCTCCTCTTCTTCGTCTTCCTCCTCCTCCTCCTCGTCTTCTGCCCCAGGATAGAGATGTCTGCTGTTTCCCAGCATCCTTTGTTGCTCCTCGTCGCTGGACAGGGGGCTGAATGGCATCGTCATGGCGACAAAGATGGCGGTTCCAGTGGCAACACCATCATTCCCAGAGAGACACTGATGGGGAAAAGAAAGAAAAGTTTATTTGTGTTCCTCAAATGGAAAAGAGAAGAGTGAAAGACGACGACTTTAGGGTTTGAGTGAGGAATTATCTGAAAAGTTTCCACTAACAAGCCAGTCACTACGGAGCTAAATCAGGGCCAAAAAGTTTGCTCAAAAAAATTCTCTTGAAACTGAAAAAATCAATATTTGAGACTGAAAAATAATTTTGAAGCAAAAACAATTTTAAAACTGGAAAAAGTTAATTGAAACTGAAAACAAAAAATTTTAACTGAATAATAATTTTGAAACTGAAAGAAAGCATAAATGTTATAAGAGCTCTAAAATGTTATGACTCTAAAATTATTTAATCTATATAATATATAGCTCTCATATCTATATTTATACAAATATTTTATAGCACGTTACAATTACTCTCTGTTTATACACCTTATCTTTGTACACCTGTTTATAAATATTTATATCCTATATAGCACTTCTGGATAGATGCAAACTGCATTTCGTTGCTTTGTACTTGTGACAGTGCAATGACAATAAAGTTGAATTCTATTCTATTCTAAATGTGTACATTTAAAGTCGGGATAAATGAAATATCAGCATTTCAGTATCAGTTTCTATTTTATATTCGACCCCATTTACTCAAATCCTTCAAACACGAGTGTAGCTAGTTGCTAATATTTGTGTATTGACTTCATCTTTATTTAATGTATTCTCAGAATAAATCCAGCTGTTGTGTTAAAGTCTGGTCACCGTGGAGGAGCTGCACAGATTCACAGCTCAGGTGGGAGAGTCATAAGTCTATTGTTATGGCAGATGGAAGTCATTTTTACAAATTACCAAAGGAAACATTTCACTTTTTGACAATGCACTTTTCAGATTTTCATCCCGTTTCACTTTCCTTCCACTTTACATTTATGCACTTCTTTGTGTTTCTAAACCACATAAAATATCATAAAAGATACCTTTAGGTTTGTGGCTGTAACACCAGATATAAACCAGTGTCTGCACATTAAAAAAAGACAATTTGTCCCCTTTTCTTTCGCAGGAACTATAAAAATCCAACAAAGCATTTTAACAGTCAGATAAAATGATTGGAAATGCAGCAGAGGAGCAGCTGACGGAAGCTGAATCACTTCAGTCTCTGTCAGGCCGGAGGAGGTGTTGAAATAAATGCTTCTCATCTGCTTTAGACAGTTGTTCTGTTTTCTGGCTTCCTTTTCTTTCTCATTTTGAGAACACAAACAAGACAATATGTGGCCATTGTCACATAAACAAAACTGAGCTGGAAATTAGTGAGGAAGCAGCTGGAAGGCAAAGAATTGGAGAGCATCAAGGTGACAGGCAGTCGAGTGCAACGGTGTATTAGAGACATTATGGATAGAAAAAAAATTAATTTAATTTCTACAAAAAAAAGTTTGAGATTAAGCTCAAATATTCTCTAGAAAAAAACAAGTACATTTCAAGCCTTGCCATTAAAAAATTCAAATGTTGAAATTAATCTCAGACATCTTCTAGAAAAAATTGGTCAATTTCTGAGTTTGAAATTTTATTTTAGCAAAATCTCAGACGTTGAAATTTATCTCAAAAGTTTTCTAAAAGGAAATTTGAAATTTTTGAGTTTGAAAAGTCAAACATTTGCTGGAAAAACTACTTTTTTAGATTGATCTCAAAAAAGAATTTTTTTCAAGGAGAAAAAACTTCTAGAAAAATTTTCAAAGTTTTCTAGAAGTTTTAAAATTTGAATTTGAAAATTCAACAATTTGATGGAAAACTCTCCTTCATTTTTGTAGAAAAAATTGGTACGTTTGTAAGTTATAAAAGTCAAAACTTTAATTTTATTAGTTTAATTTCAGAGATTCTCTGAGATTAAACTAATCTCAGAAAGCACTTGAAAATTTAGAAAAGTAAAACAAAAATATTTTGATGACAAAAAAAATCTAATTTCAAGACGAATCTCTTAAATTTTCTAGAAAAACAGGAACGTTTCTGAGTTGTAAAGGTCAAAACTTTGCTAGAAAAACCCCCAGATTTTTTTAGATTAATCTCAGAACATGTCTAGAAAAAAATTTCAGTTTCAAAAGTTTAAAATTTTCAAATTTTTGAGATTAACCTAAAAGTTTTAGTTTTTGTTCTCTGAATTCTTTTGTTTGTTTTTTCTAGAAAATATCTGACATTAATCTCAAAATTTGAATCTTTAAGTGGAAATTAACTACGACTTTTTTATTTTCTTGTCTGCCTGTTACTTTCATGCTGTTAAATCAACATTTCCCCACTGAAGGACAATAAAGGATTTCTCTCTTCCATCTTCAGAAAGCCTTTAGTGAAGCAGACAACCACCAGACCAGAGCAGAAACTCTAGTCTTCATGTGAACAGACAACATAATAACACACTATTCACGCCTCATATGTATAAATGAACCTTTTGTGCCGCTAATTCTCACCTTCAAGTTCCCAGACATGCAGATTCCCCTCCTGCACTGGGGCGGATGAACCGTCAGACGGCTTTTCTAGCCAGAAATTGGCTCAAAAGAAGGTTTTCCTTCAGCAGTAGCAAAATCCTTGGTTCTAACAACGAAAAGACTCGCATCGGCACAATTTCATGTTTCAAAACGGCTCATCAAAAGTCCATTTCAATTTAAAATCAGCTCATTATTGCTCACAATGAGGAAGCTGAATGTTTAAGTAAGAAACCGTCATGTCTCAGTTCCAGATCAGTGATGAGACATTTTTACATCTGCATGGAAAATGTAAAGCTGCAAAGTGGTTGGTAATTACAGCTACTTGAATAAATTTGTGTAATTACATCAAATTAGAGGCTTCCTCGTTTACGTTTTCAGTTTTTCTCTGCAGACATTTCTGACATCTCTCGTTTCTGATTGGTCGAACCTCCGTGAAGGATTGAGGCTGTTTGTTATTCAGCTGTTCGGTTCTGCGGATCCTGACGCGCTGCGCCAAGCCAAGCAGAGACCCTCAGGGACAGATCGGTAATCTGGCTCACTCTGAAGTGGCTTTTTGGCTCTGAGTGGATGATTTATTTATTTTATTTTTTTAAAGAAAGAGACGTTATATCTACTCTGCACACATGCAGAGAAATGTTACTTCCGTTTCAGAAGTTTGTTAGGGTTACTTCAGATTATTTCTGGTCTCTATTGTGTTTTAGATAAACACATTTACATCATGTTAGATAAATCCTAGAGCAGGGGTCTCCAAAGTGTGGCCCCCTGCCTCAATGCAAGACACTTTTTCATAAATAAATACCACCTTAAATATAAGGTACAAAAAACAGACATTTCTGCAATCGTCTTAGATTTGGAGTAACTAGCACCACAAAAATGCAAAGCAACAGCCCAAATAAGAAAACAATCAACCCCAAAAGGGATCTAAAATCATAAAAAACTTGACTTTAGTTTATTGTTGAGCAGATAAAAGTTTTTTTGAGACCAAAAGTTCCTTCAATCCAACGATTTTGACCATTATGGCAAAAACCACAGGAAAAAAAACCTGTAAAATCCAGAATATATTTACAACAATTAATCGTGATGAATCGATTATTAAAATAATCATCATTTAGAAATAGTTTAATAGTTAACCAGATTATACAGACTTTTAAAAAAAGGCAAACAAAACCTCCAGAGCCAAAAAAGTACAAAAAAAAAAACAAACAAAAAAAAACATTCTGCGTACAAGATTTTAAAAAAATTATTTTTGGTAAATATGTTTCAACAAAACTCCTCAAGTGGCCTAGTTTTAGCTTCACCAGGTTCAAATTCAGTAAAAAATAAATAAATAAAAAATGTATATATATACATAGTAATCCTATTAAGCACCTTTTGCTGTCTAATTATAGTTTAATCCAAAAATTATAAGCAAAAAAAGATGCCTATTTCACATAAAGTTAGAAGTACTTTTAGCTGCAGATGCATCCTTTACTATGACTACTCACGCGTTCACTAAATGAATGTTATATTATTGCATTTAGACAATAAAATGTTTATTTTTCTATTTACAAAAAGAATTTAACTATCTATTTGTGTTTTTTTATGTATTTTAAATATTGTATAAAAAAATCCAAGTTGGTTAAATGAAAAATCCACAAAATATGCCAACTTTTTAATTCGATTAATCAATAAAATTAATTAGTTGCAGGCCTAGTTAGGTGATTTTCTGGAGTTTCGAGCATATTAAGGGCATAAAATTCACACAATAGAAGCACCTTAATTGCAGGAATTAAGTAAAATATAAGCATAAGTGACATTACATTACAAGTCGTCAGGACTTTAATATGAAGCAAAGCTAACGAGCCCTCCAGTATCAAGCTGTTTCTGAGGAATACCACCAGAGGAATATAAGAAAACTCAATAAAAACCAAAGCAAGCCTGTAAAATATAAGAGAGAAGAGATAACAGGGGAGGAGAGACAGAACAGAGATTAAATGAATGAAGGAGACGGGAGCAGTCAGAGCGAACTGAAGGGAATGTGGGGGAAAGCCGGGAGGTTTCTGCAGACCTGTCAGAAATCTGACCAACCGGAGAACGGTGCACACACAAGAGATGATTATAATGTGAAGAAGCCAGCGTTTGAATAGTGCTGAGTAATCAGAGATAGGCAGAAGCTTTGGAGGAAGCGGCGGGGTGCGGGATGCAGAAGGTGAGCAGCAGAACGAAGCCAGCCGACGGAGCAAAGCAGAAACTAGTGAGCAGAGTCAGTCCCAGACTTGAAGGACAAATACAATGAGAGAGACCGCACAGGGATTAAAACAACAAACTGCATTATTGAGCATAGGCAGAGTTAATCCTGGGATGTTAATTAGAGCTAATGCATTTGATTGGGAATTAAATAAAGCAATTTAACGTAACTTAGCTACTGATTAATCAATTATTCTGATGATTAATCGATTTGAAAAACTGTCACATTCTGCAGATCTTTTACTGAAGCCTATTTTAAATACTTTGTTAGAATCAAATTACAAGAAAATAAATTTTGCTTCAACTAACTATTTTAGCAATCAATTATTCTATTGATTATTCTGACGATTAATCAACTAATCAGATTTTTAAAATTGTCAAATTATGCACATTTTTAATTTAACCACAAGCCTTCTAATATATGATATTATAAAAACATTAAAAGAAGCAAATAAAAAAATTATTTAAATCATTTCTAAATAAGAAAAATATGCACTTTCTTGTCTAAAATGCTGCAAAAGGTACATCTGAAATTAAATAAATACTCACTGATTTTTCTGTTAAAACGCCGTTTGTAAACCACTCTCAGATGCTGTTTAATATTCAAAAATATTTCAGAGTTTGACTAAGGAACAGACAGACAGTCCTGCAGTCATGCTGCTTGTGGCTAAAAATAAAAGTTAAAGGGAAGTAGCAGAACGTTGCAAAGAAAAGACAATGACTAAGTGCCATAAACGGAAAGAATTCAACAGCAAATGCACTGGAGTAAAAAGAAACGAAAACAAATCAGACAGGAGAAGGGAAGTCATAGTTCGGCAGAAAATAGAAGTGTACCACAGAGCCATGCGCAATCAGGGAAATTTACAAACGACTTCACCAAACAATCCAGGTTTGCACTCTGAGAGGAAACCGGAGTAACCAGAGAGAATATGGATGCAGAGAGACGCCAGACCGGGAATTTAACCAAGAACCTACTTGGTGTCAATGCGAGCAAATGCTCCACCATCCCGACCTTAGAATAAAATAATAAGCAGGCGAAATTTGGGTATTTCGCCTGTCATACGAAAAAAATATAATGTTAATTCTTTCAAAGTCAATTAATTTATAAATGTAAGTTTCAAATTAAATATTTAAATAGTAGGCTAAATATTAAGCTTACAAACTAATAATTTAGTTCAAAACTAATGATTTATTTTGCAACCTAAAGCTTCAGTTTTAAAATACTTATCTGGTGAGAGAAATATTTAGTTTTAAAATAAATAGTTATGGAATTAAATATTAAATATCAATCTAAATATTTAGTAACCAAATTAAATATTTAGCTCTAACCTCAACATTTAATTAGCAGGTTAAATATTTAGTTAGCAAGCCAAATATTTTAAATTCAAACTAAATATTTAATTAGGGAGCTAAAAAAAATCAGGCAAAAGCAAAAATATAAACATTTAGCCTCATGCTGATTACTGAGTTATGAAACTTAAATATTTAGTTAATTGACTAAATATTTAGTTTGGAGCTAAATATTTAGTTTGAGAGTTAATATTTCATCATCAAACTAAATATTTTGGCAGCAAGCTAAGCAATTAGGTTGAAGCTAAATATTAACATTTAGCTCCAGGTTGATTACTTACTTATCAAACTTGATATTTAGTTTTAAACTATTTAGCTCACCATCTAAAGTTTAGTTTGGATCTAAATATCTAATCAGCAATACTATTTTTAGTTTATAGCTAAATATTCACTTTGTTAATTAAATATTTAGTTGAAACTGTTACATTTATAATGAAATATTACAGGTAAAAAGAGAACTTTGGAAAACTGAACCTCCATTTTTTCCTTATGAGAGGCTAAATAAATCAAATTATTTTTGCTTTACAAACAGAAACCTATGTGTTTTTACAGAGTGAAATCCACTCACATCCACACGATTGGATCATCACGCGCAGAAAAAACTAATCACCTGAAAGGTGCTGGTGTGACAGTCCTGTTTGTTATGCCTTTTTGGCTCTTTATTCACATTTTCATGGCAGATATTAGTCTGATCCCAGGGGATGTAAAAGAGAAAATGAAGGTGCTGCTAAAAGGCCTAAAACTAAACTTAGCAGAGATTTACTCATCGTTCATTAAGCCGGAACAGGTCAGAAAATTAGAGTGATAATCAGTTCCCAAGAAAAAAGTAGTGAGTCATGCATGAAAGACCTTCATTTCACGTGAGAGTTTTTGTGTGCCTCTTTGAGTGATGATGAAGAGGGTGATGAAGCGATTAGACACTGCCTCACACCAACAAATGATAATCATCTGCTCATCTTTACATCTAGGCAGGGGGATAAAAGCGCGACTACTCCCCTTGGAGAACGGCTTCTGCTCCAGGTCACATCATTAACCTGTTCAGTCTTCTTACCAGCTTCAAACTGCATTAACCCGGCTAACCTTCACCTCACCGAGCAACCAGAGAGATGAGCTTCGCATGGAGACTTAGAGCATCACAGGCCAGCTTGACTAAATTACATTTCAAATTAAAAGCGGTCACAAAGGAGGGAAAGTTTTATGGTTTAAAATGCAACTCCAAAATGAAAACTGGACTCTTACTGCTTCTGCCTGGTAGCTAAAATAAAACAATATGAATTGTTGGTTTATAAGCCAATGCTAAATTAAGTTTAGCTTCAACTGAAAGTGTGATGATTTCATGTAACGTAATACTTCTCAGAACTCTGTAGCCGACAGAGTAGGTATCCGTAACTAATCGTCATGACAGTTGCTATGACAATAAACAAGCCACGTTTTCTGTCTCATACAGATCAATCCCGGCATCAGCGTTTTTGTTTATATAATAATAATAATAATAATTTCTTGCATGTTGGTCGTTATACTTTCTTTTCATTGGACTCAAAGTCATGGCTTTTCTGTGCTTTGCGCTGTGTTTGCCTACCAAGATGGTGGTTCAGTGGCGCAAGTCACTTCAGGTTCACGCTTTTGGGAACTATGTATTAACATAAAACAAACATCGTTACCAAGGTAACCACTGCTCATATTAGAGCAGGAATTAAAAACATTAAATAAGCAAGATAATCCTTTATTAGACCTTCATTAGACAAGATGTTGGAAACCGCCACCGAGTAAGAGAAATGAAAAACAAATGAATAAAAAAAACAGTACACTGCAGAAAAAAAACACCATAAAAACTGAACTAGAAGGAGGAATATATATATATATGCATATATATATATATATATACAAAAAAATTGCAGATGTGTATTAAGAAGTAAATATACACACACACACATCTCCAAACACAGGCAAAAAAACAGAAAAAGAGTAAAAACCACAAAACTAACAGCACGACGGTAAATACTGGTGTCATATTTATATTTCTAGTGATTAAATCAAGAAATAAGAAGGAATAAAAACAGTAAAATAAGAAAAAAGCTCAGAAATTAGCAGAGCTGCTGTAACAAGCTGCCACTCACTGTGGGCGCCATGGCAACCGTCTGAGCTAATGCTACAAAGTAACATTAGCTAACATGCTACAAAGTAACATTAGCTAACATGCTACAAAGTAACATTAGCAAAGACTACAACTTTTTATTTCGTAATAACTTTTCCAGAAAATAAAGAGGGAAATATATATTTACTGGTCAGATTAGGAGTTTGTACGATTTTTGAAATAGTAAATGCAAAAAAAGATTTAAAATCCTATTTAATATTATTTAACACAATTACTACTTTTAATTTTAAAGGGGAAAAAGTCAGAAAATCAGTGTTACAACTTCTCCTTCTGTTTGCTGATTGGCCCTTTTGAAATTCAACTGGAATAATCCACTTCAATGGGAGAAAAGCGTAGGAAGGCAATGGATAAACATCAGCAAAGTTTAAAACTTCAGCAGAGTAAAAATGTCAGGCAAACTTTCAAATGGTTCAGAAAGCTTACATAGGAATTATAAATGTAATGTGAAATAAATGAATCATGACATCGCTCAAAGCACAAATCATAGAATTAGATTGAATAGATCTGCCCTTACGAATCAGGAACATTGTCAACGAATTCTTTTTTATATCGAGACAGATAGAGATATTAATATCAAATCTGCGCCTCTCCAGTCAATGAATGCAAACTTAGTTTGAATGCAAACTTAGCCTCATTAAACTGCACTTTTTATTAGTAATATCAGTTCATGAGCATCTAAAACAGGGTTATGAGGCAGCATTCATGCCTTTTCTTTTACTTTTTGTGAGACAGAAGTGAGCGATAACTTTCCTGGTTTCCTTCCAGAGTCTTGACCCGGTTCCACTGATCTTCAGTCAGTGTGAAGTCTGTGTGATGCCATCAACAGATTAAAAAAATAAATAAATAATGCAGCCAGCACAGAGACATTCAACCTTCCTCCATGCTCATCTTTTTATCTCTCCCGAACACACACGGATCTCCTTATGCTCCGTCTCTCTGCTTCACCCTCTCCTTTATGTAGGACATAGCGTGTATATAGACGGATATTTTCAGTGTCTCGGTCCCCAGGAAATTTCACTGGGAAACTTCCAAAGAACACACCGCCCTAGTTTTGTGCCACGAAACTGGAACGACCGATTTCCCTTCCCTCCTTGTTTGACATCGACTCACAAATGGACACAAATCGTCCCATCGCTAGCTCCGCTAATGCAAACAAAGACTCTGGGCTCAACAGCTGTCCCTCAGGAAAGAGTCAACACACGCAGATTAAAAACCGAAACCTCTCTGGATGGAATCCGACCCAACAGTCAGCGGATCCGTACATCAACCAAGGACTACAAAACCACCTGAACTACACATGTTCTTAAGTAACCAGCCTTTGTGCTATTAAACCAGAATGAGGGCCAGTGGAGGAGCGCAGGTTGAAACAGTTACACCAGTTAGATCAAAAAATTTTGTGTTTTTGCAGTGCACAGTTGAGATAAAACACAACTGACAGGACATTTTTCCATGTTTGTAAGCGGATCAGAGTTCAATTGTGCGTTCACACTTCCCCAAACAAACCAGACTGTCTAGACAAATAAACTAAAGTTGGATTAAAGCAGAGTAAATAGGGATGGACTGAAAAAATGTTAATTTTCTGAATAATTTGAGCCCATATTCATTCTTGGAGTATTAGAAAAATATACATTGCATAAAAACACAAAATCTTACCAAGTATTTTTGGTCTAGTTTCTGGTAGAAATATCTTACTATACTTGAAATAAGATAAAACTGACTTACAAGTAACTTTGCAGCAAGATAGAAGTTTATTTTACGTCAATAATTCCTTAATATTAATTAAGGAATTACTAGATTATTAGTAAAAGTACTAGTTCCTCTGGCAGATTATTTCACTTAAAGCAGGAGAAAAATGTCTCTTTACAAGTGAAATAATCTGCCAGTGGAATTAGAATTTGGTTGCTAGGCGACGGCCTTGACTTGGCTGGGGTTGCTAGGTAACAACACAATGCCTAGCTACTCCAGCCAATGTTTTGCGAATGTTGATAGTAAAATTAGTGAAATAATCTGCCAGTGGAACTAGTACTTTTACATCAATATTAAGAAATTAGTTATTTAAAACAAGCTCCTATATCTTGCTGTAAAGTTACTTGTAAGTTAGTTTTGTCTTATTTCAAGTGAAGTAAGATATTTGCACTAAAAACTAGACCAAAATTACTTGGTTAGATTTAGTGTTTTTGCAGTGTTTGCTAAAGCTCGTCTTTTCTCTACAGAACAGGAGAGGAAGAAAATCAATCATCTGGGGAGCAACAGCGAACAGAGAACACATTCAAATAGTCTGCTAATTAATTAGCTTTATTCATCATTGAATCTCTGCGGGCCGACACAGAGCCCGCTCTGCAGCTCTGCTCGCAGAGAAACATCCTGAATCACACTCAGACCCGTCGGACCGGGTGAAGTGGCAGAACCAGAAAAGGCTGCATCAAGTCCAAGCTGGGGCAAATAGTTGGCAGCACGCAGAGAGGTTTATGAATAAATGAACCACAATGGGAGACGCTGCAGGGTGGAGACCGGCTGAACATATGACAAGCTGTGAAATATTGAGAGTGGATGCTGCTCCATTGCCCCGGGCAGCAAACAAGAGCACCAAATATACAACGGCATGTTAGGGCCACTGTGAATGGAAAAGAGGAGTAAATTTATGCCAAAAAAACTCAGTAATTTTGGGATTAATTACAGAAATGTTCTAGGAAAAAATAATTTCAAATTTCTGAGTTATAAATGTCAAAAATTTGCTTGAAAAAACTAAACATTTTAGATGAATTTTAGAAAAAACAAGGAAATTTCAGATTTTGAAAAGCCAAAAAATTGCCAGAAAAATGTAATTCTGGGAATCTTGGGATTTTCTAAAAGAAAAAATACAAAAAAAAAAATGAAATAAAATTTTTTTTTGTTTGAAAAGCTGAAAATTTCCTAGTAAAAGACTCAGAAATTTTGAGATTATTCTCAGAAATTTTCTAGAAAAAACAAGAAAATTTCTGAGCTCCAAAAGTCAAAAGTTTGCAAGAAAAAACTCGAAGAATTTTAATATTTATCTCAGAGATTTTCTATAAAAAAAACCGTTAGGAATGGAGTTTCAAAAGAAACAAATGTTGACTTTTGAAACTCAAAAATTCTCAAGTTTTTTTCTAAATTTTTAGCTTAATCTAAAACTGAGTTCTTACTAGATTTTTTTTTTTACTTTCAGAGCTCAGAAATGTCCTTGTTTTTTCTAGGGAATTTCTGAAAATAATCTCAACATTTCTGAGGTTTTTTTTGGCAGAAATTTCCTCCTCTTTTTTTCTGTTTACAGTGGGTGGTATCCATCCCTCAGGTAAGTTTTTTGTTTTATAGTCTCATTGAAAGCCAACTTTACATGGATTTTACTTCACCTGGATCGCTTTAAAGCCTCGTCAGAATTCAGCAGGTCGTGATCCCACCTTCAGGGAGCTGATTAAAGCAGAGCTCAGGAGACGGTTTATAGAGCGGGTGAATCACAACAGCAGGACGGATCCATACTCACTTTATAGGATCCCAGAATGAGGGCAAAGGTCAGGCAGAGCTGTCACAGAGAGTAAGTCTTGTCTTAAGAAGTGAAGGAGGTCTGACCTCGTTGTCTCAATCAGGAGCTTTTCTCAAAGGACGTCAAGACTTTAAATTTAACATTAACAGCCGTTTCTGTGACATCATTTTTGGTGTGCTTTAGATAGAAAAAAACAGTAAATTTCTGCCAACATTTTTTTTTCTATCTACATTGATCCTGATACAAAGTTACTCTTTCTCCTCCACAACATCCAATAAGCCCATTAGGGTTTTCTGTAGTATGTGTTTAAAATAACATGCAAATCTAATTTGGTTTTTCTTTATTTCAATAACCTAGGTACCAAAATAAAGCTAACAGTTGGGAGATGTTATCATTTCAGAGAACTTAAAGATGGAACATTGAATGATTGTATTTTTTTTTTTTGCATTTTACAGTATATAAGCCTTTTAGAAATATCATAAATAAGGCTACAAATTTTTATTTGACATTTACGCTATCTAGGATTTGAACTAGATAGCGTAGTTCAATAGATAGCGTAGAATGAGAACTAAAACTCTAAGCAGTGAGAGAAATCTATCACATGTCTGCAATGTAGGCCAATCGATACAACTTCAAGCAGCTCCCACGAGCTGCATCAATGTGTTTCTCTGTCCACCAACCCTCCTCCTATAGGGTCGAAACATCAGCCTTGTGACTACAGCCATTTTTGTCATCATTTCCAGGATGTGGGTTAAAGTTGATCGGACAGTGTGATGTCAGGATGCAGGATGTATCACCTCCCATTCATGCTGCTGTGGCTATAAATACAGCCAGCTGTTTTTCTATTATTAATGCAGAACGACACCTCAAACCTTTTTCTCTGGCCCTGAACACTGCCGACTCATCATCTCCCATGCACTTCCAAACACCCACTGCTGCCTACTGCTGGTGCACACCGACATCATGCAGAACGGTGCAAAGCTTTCTAGCTTCTTCGTACTCTGCATCCAAGGAAACAGAGTATGGTGAAATTAAGAAACTATAGGAAAACGACACAAAAGATTTTTAAAAAACTGCAGAAATGGGCCAAGACTTTAGAACAATATGAACATAAAAAACTCATCGCTAACTGTTTAATTAGCTGGAGGAGGTTTGTAGAAGGTAAATAAACAAAAAAAATTAAATATCTTATTTTTAAAACATAACAGCTTAATAATTAGTGGAGGCGTTTCTGTTTTCCTCCCCGAGAGGCAGAAAAACTAAAATGCATAATGATAAACCAATAGATAAACAAATTATTAATTTAAAACATATTTAATGGAATCCACGATTAGTTGTAACAACAGATTTAACATTTATTTCAGGTTTAAAATGAATACTGTAAAAATACTGTAGGCTGTTTAGTTTTATAAACTCAAATATTGCCACACGGACGTCGCCCTGTTGTTTACGCTGCAATGCATTCTGGGTATATTAGCTACCGCAATAGCTTCGTCGACCTAGAACGATTATTTTTACGCAATAAGTAACGTTCAGCACTTTCAGTTTGATCAGTTGCGTCACAGTCAAAATATTTTTCTCAAATATATTATATTATTGAGTTACAAAAACTTAAAAATGCTGTACTGTCACTTTAAAGATCCATTCATTATCTTCCTATTTGTTTTGATTTCGTGTAGCTCCTGCTAACGGCGCTAGCTCCTGCTAACGGCGCTAGCTCCTGCTAACGGCGCTAGCTCCTGCTAACGGCGCTAGCTCCTGCTAACGGCGCTTAACAGATATCTCATATATAACGCCAGATGAAAACTTTACGGCTGTTTACCTCAATTCAAATGTTTTACGTCCATAATAATAACCTTCCCGTGTTATGAGCTGGGGATGCGATGCGCAGGTGGAAAGATTGGCGATCTCCGCAGGCAAAGTGAAGAGAAAATGGAACTGTAGTTTCATTTACATTAATAAGTAAAAAGAAATAAACCTTTAGAACAGGGGTACTCATACTTTTTGAGACCAAGATCTACTTTTTCTCTCACCAGCCGGCTGAGATCTACCTCATGAGACGAAGACATAAAAATTGTAAATGAAACTATTGACTTATTTTATGTGCGAATTTACATCAGTTATAGCAGAAATAATAAAGTGATAGAAAACCTGATGCAGTTGCTTCCTCAGTGAGATTCTGACACTGGGAGCAGGTTACTGGTTTCTCAGTCAGAAGCTGGTTGCAAACCTGAGGCCAGCAGTTCTGGTAGATCTGAACTTTGGTTTGATGACGTCAATATGAGAAACTACAGACTGATAGGAGGAAGCAAAGAGCTCTGCAAAGGTAAAGGTAAATCTTCTGAAGTTGGGATANATTTCACATAATTATCTCGGTAGAAGCCATTTGTTTGTTAAAACTTAATGAAATATATTTGTCCTATTTGATGTTTGCTGTGAGTGAGTGATGTATACTCAAAACAAACGAGGTAATTAGTCCAAGTTTGTCGTTTATTGGTCGTTCAGAAACTACAGCGGCTGCAAAGCGCCACAGTAAAGATAAAACAACCCGAACAGATGATCAACTCAAAACCGCTCTTACTTTTTACTCTCCGTCTCTCTTTGTCGTTTAAGCACACCCGTTGCCATGGCAGCCGCCTTAAAAACATAACATTCGGTCCGTTACGATATCAGGTTTCCAAGCTTGATATTTATTTATCGATTATTAATAAGCCTCTCATGAACACACAGATGGTTGATTAGCTAATTTAAACTCCCGCTCTGCTAGTTAGTCGGTCTTTGAGTCGCATTTTCTTTTGTTAATGGATTTGAAGCGCAATGAATTGCGCTTCAACCTCGTTGAAACAATAATTACTGAGAATATTAATTTTAACACGTTTTGTTGATTTAAAAAAAATAAAAAAATCATTCTTTAATGAAGCTACAAATGTTTAAGATCTTAGTGAATATTTCTGACAAACCTGTCAGAAGAGGGAGTTCTGGTCTCAGCGTCCTGGCGGCCTTCAGTTTGTCACCTGCTGCCGAGATCCACTCAGAACCTTCCCGCGATCGACCGGTAGATTGCGATCGACGGATTGAGCACCCCTGGCCTAGTGGCTGTACAAAGGGAGTCCAGTACTAGTGATAATATTTAAAACAGGATCTGATGGCATCAGACAACCAACTAAAACAACAAACTGGAACAAATATAACTGAGAAAAATGTCAGAAATCATAAAATAATCAACATTTTTAAGACAAATGCCACATTATCAAAGTTCAAAAATACGGCACGAGTTACTACTTTGTAATTAATTTCATTAAACAACTCCTGACCTCTTAGATCATGACAGTATTTATGTAACTTTAAACAAAGAAGTGTTTGTTTGTTCCTCTTAGAGGAAGTGTTTTGCTCCTCTCCACCACTCTTTGGGGGTCAGGAGGTCGTTTCCACATAATTTGGACTTCATCAGTTTCACAGCAAAAAAGGATAATTTTCAAGTTTGAGACGGAGTTTCCCCAAGGAGTGCCTCGCCCCGACGTCCAAACAGTTTAAGGCTCGAAGAAACTTCAAAACCCAAGAGCTGCGATGCAAACTCTACAGGGCTCAGTCAGCGTGGTAAAGGTCAGAGGTCGCGACACCACAATTAGAAGGAGGACTGGGCAGGTGTGGCTCTGGGATGCCAGGAGAAAAACTTCTTCTCTCTGACATTCAGCAAATTGCAAAGTGGAAAAACTGAACACGTGAAATAAGAAAAGCCAGAAGGAGAATGAAAAGGCAAAACTCTTTTTACATGGATGCAAGATCTCATCATTTACATAATGTAAGCTGATTGTAAAAAGATCTTATAACGATGTCTCTTATAATAATGTCTAGTTGATAGAAATATAAACTTTGTTTTTTTTACGGCATTAAAAATGAAAAAAAAATATTTTTTTTTTATCTTAGTAATATACTCATTGTTAAATTCATAACTTTAGACCACCTGAAATGACTTTCTGTCTTAATTATTGAAATTATTTGTACTTTTTTGCCAGTGGATCGTCATCACTTTTTAAAATTTAAGTAATGTCTTGATTGTTAAATTCACTGTTAGCATAACTCTATACCACTTAAATGACTTTTTCTCATGATTATTAAGACATAACTATTTGTATGTTTTGTCAGTGGATCATAATCAGGTTGTAGGTAAAGTTACAACTGAAGAACAAAGAAATATGAAAAATAAAATAAATTGAAAACGGCATTTACACTCAGTCTGTTCAGCAACTCATTTAAAAGTGAATGTGTTTATAAATCTACTTTTCAAATCAATTTGTCAGACATTGACTCTCCCATGATGCACTTTTTATCGAGGGCCATTGTTTCCACCTTGGAGACAAATAAAACTTTACTGATCCAGGAGCTGCAAAAGGGCAAGAAGCAAACAAATGAAACCAAATTATTATTCGGCGATTCACGGGGAAGCGGCGGGCTTTGATCTGGCAATGGATCACGAATGGTGTCCGCTCCAAAGCCATAGACAGAGTGTTGGCTGAATACGGCGAACTTTGTGCTTCAGGCGTGATTTTTGTCACTTTCTGTCAAAATCCAAAAGTCATGCAGCACAAAAAAACCCCCAAAAATGTCCCGCTGTTAAGAGGACTCGAACATCACAAGGAAACTTGAACCATTCAAACTGTGAGCAGCGGGGTAACAGTGCGACTGTCACTGTCATGGAAAAGCAGTGGAGATTAATATTTTCTCTATTTTCTACAGCAGCAAAGAAAAACAGTCCTTTACTCCGACTCTGATTTCCCTCTGCCTCTGGGGCTTTTAACAAATTGATCCCAAATGGACTTCAGCAAGACTTCCAGACAGGTTGGATTTCTCTGAGACATGCATGTCATTTATTTCGAATCATTTTCGTGCATTACCGAGCTGCTAAGAGGAAAAACATGGCTGAGACGGCATTGGAGTGGCGGACGCTAAAATCCAAACGTAGCTGTAAAAAAAGCCCTCCATCTTGAAACCGATGAATATATATAACATATTCAGACAGCAAAGTTTAGATGTAAATCCAGTGAAGAATCTGTGACAAGTGATGCTGGTTGAGGCTCTTCATCCCATATAGTTACATTTTTTATTGTTTCAGAAAGTAAAATAGGCAGAAATTTCAGTTCTAGATGAGCAAAGTTGGTAGAGACAGGATTCACAGGACAGGATGGTGTAAAGTGGTTTTATAAAGAATTGACTCAGTGCGGCTTGAATACAAACACATTTTCACATATTTATTTATGAGAAACAATCTGAACTTTTTTTTAATCAAATCATATTTACAAGCCACTGTGTGTTTGTCTGCCATGTGAAAGCTCCAACACGGCTTTGACATCACGCTTCCACAACAGAGTGTTAGGGCAATCAGAGATGAGAAAATTTGCACCAAAAAACTCAAAAACTTTGAGAAATCCCTGAGTTTGAAAAGTCAAAAATTTCTGCGTTTTTTGTTTGTTTTTCTGCTTAATTTTTTCTAGCAAATTTTTTCTAGCACCTCGAACTCAGGAATCTTTGAGTTTTGTTTTTTTTTTTCCATAAAAAAAACTTTTGAAATTAATCACAAAATTAAAAAGAAATCTTTGTAGCAAATTTAACATTTTTCAAACTCAGGAATTTCCAAGTTATTTTTTCTAAAATAATTCAGAGATTAGTTTTTTGGTGTAAACGTACTCTTTTTTTTCTTTCTTTTTGTAATGGCCCTAATATGCCGCTGTTGAACCATGATATCAAACCAGTTTATTTCATTGGATTTTTTTTTTTTTTTACAATAAAATATACAAGTTTCTTCTATTGAGTTTTTTGGTGGAAATTTACATGTATTTTTTATTTTTTTTTACAGTGGTCTTACAATACAATAGTGCATGCCACATTTTCAGCATTTTTATTTATAAGAAATGTTTTCCTTCCACCTCTCTGTTGGTCTGCATTGTAAAAATATTCCAATAAAATTCACTGATTAGATATCATGGTTTCTATTTAGTGAATGGTGTTGCTTTTCCAATGTCAGAATTCATTTACATATTAACAAAAAATACAGAGAAAAAGCAACAAGAAGGAGAAAAACAAAAAGGTGGATCTACATATGAAGGCAAAGTGAAAAGTGCCTTCAGGATGAAGCGCTGTGTCAATGTGGCCCGCAAGTAACTGAATGAATTTGTGTAAAATACCCAGTGGAAATGCATTTTACATAGCAAAGCAAATAGAAAACGGAATAAACAGGAAGAAAGAAAATGTAAGGCTGTGAGAATAGCCCTGCTTCAGGTCTAACCTTCACACCGAGCAACACAATAAGCTGATCAAAGCCAATGACCCAGTTTCTCCTGCCTAATTCAATCGCGCCCAACAACGTTCCTTTGGGGAACGAGAAGGGAGTCCCTGAAACAGCAGGAATCCCCGAGGAGGTAGCAGAATGTCGAGGAAGAGCTACAAGCACCAACAGAGAGTGAAAAAAAACAAAAAAAACCAACTCAAAGTGAGATGCAGGTAGCCAGCCGCGCCCCCCATCACGTCTCTTTATGGCTGTGTTCATCAAACATTAACGGAGCAGATGAACTCCTCGGAGGAAAATATTGTGCTTGGAGAACAGTGATGATGAAAAGCCCCCAAATCTGTCTGACAAGGAGTAAATATTGAATTGAAAGATAAACAAGGTGAATGCCCTTCATTTTTCATGCCAACGGGGAGACAAAGGAACCTGCTGGTGTTGAAAACAACACGCCTCGTCTGACTCAGAAGCGCAGGAGTCAGGGGTCAGGGTAAACTCACCACCACGTCGCCTCAGTTCTCTGCTCGACTCAGTTTGAGGTTTAGTTAAAGCAAAACCACAAGCTACGTCTGTGGTTTGGCTAAATCTCACGACCGAATGAGCCCGTTTGTATGACTGGTTCACAGAGACACGTTTCTGTTGGACATTGCGGAGAGCTGCTGACGTTAGCAGCTTTCATTCAGAGGGACACGGTTGGAACCAGGGTTATAACAGTTTCATTTAGATTTTATGTTGTTGTGACTTTTTGTTTGAATTAATTTTTACAGTGTGTTTGCTAGATTTTATTAGTTGAATAGGCTTTAGTTTTACTTTGGGTTTTATTACTTAAATTTTTTTTTTTTCATGCGTTGGTTCATTTTCAGGTGCAGAATTCAAAATAGTATTGTGAGCGATGGTAAGTCTTGTATTGTGATCATGTATACATCGATTGGGTAATTAATCCTAAACAGGATTTTCAAGTGTTTGGCCATAATGACCATATTTGGAAGGAGGAAGACGGCGTCTTTCAGTCCTCAGATCGGCTGTGAAGCACGGCTGTGGCGGCGTCATGACCTACGGCTGTTTTGCTACATTAGGATATGTCAGAAAATATCATGGGGACAGAAAATTATGCAGAAATATTAAATAAACATCTCAAGGCACTAACCAGTGAGCTTGGCCACAAAGTGGCAAATTTAGTGGTCAGTTTTAACGGAACTTCATTTTAACAAACTTGTGGTTACGACCATGGACGACTTCAGTGCCTTACCTCCCGCCACGTCGTACTTGGTGGATGATAAGACTGTGGCCCCAGCGCATCAATTTCAAATTACGTGCTTAATTATGTTTGTGCATTATGTGATTTTGATTTTCTCAGACAAACAAAGTCACTTGGGCAAAGAAACAAACAAACAAACCCACTTCAACTCAACTCTCTCTAGTGGCTTGTAGAGAAAAGAACGCAGCGCAACCTGACGCGTCTGGGATGAAGACGTGCTGCTGCTGGACGAGTCGGGCTCAGCTGTACACAACATCTGCCTGCTAAAAGCTAAACATTTGACAGTCAAACATGGAGAACCAACATTTAACTTCACATTCTGCAAATCTAGAACTCAACCCAAAACAATTGAAACCAACATTTAGTTTCATACTTCCTAATAGAATCAAACATGGAGAACCAACATCTAGTTAAATCAGAACAAGAATCCAGAGAAGCTTATATGGTTTACTTATTCTTGTTAAACACGGGGAGCCAATGTATAATTTTATACTTTTCCCTTTTCGTCTTTCCATTGGTTTGTTGTTTTGTTTGTATTTCCTAATGCAGTTCATGTTGTTCCAGCACATGTTGCCCATTTCCAGAAACATATGTTTTGTTGCTGGAAATGGGCAATATAAATACAATTACCTCACCTTGACTTTAAAAACCTTTTCCAGTAGCTGCATTTCCATTGCAAACGTGCAAAAATGTCAGTATTTCGCCATGGTCAGAAAAATACAATTTCGCAATTGTGGTGTTCCCAGTAAATAAACGCAATTAAAAATACGAGGGGATTTGTTTGTCCATGCGATAAATTCATTAAAAAAACGATTCGTCGACTACTTCCTGCCCTCTTCTTCACGGTTTGCGTCAGTGGCAACATCCCGCTGATCATGCATCACGTGTGGCTCAAAAAAAAAGTGCTTCCATTGAGACCAAATGTGGACCTTTTGGACAAACATGTAAAAAGTCTGGATTTTGTAATCTGATTACTGTTCACAAACGCGGCAGTGTAAACCTGGTTAAAACAAACACCTGTCATCTCATTACAATCTATTAACTTGGGTTGATTACACATCTATGCCACACTTTTCAGGCAACATTTGTAAAAAAAAACAAACAAACAGACAAAAAAATCTTTCAGTTCCCAAACATGTGCTCCTATGTGCTGATCTTATTAAAACTCTCCATATCATAGAAATCAGTGCTGTCTCTGCTTCTAGCATCACAAATCCTCCAAAGGTTTAAAAGGTACGTAAAAGTTTGCTAGCAGCTATGCTCTTGTAAATTTTCTTACAAACTAATTTGACAAGCTATCAAAAATCATATGACTTTCATAAGGTTTGTCTTATTACTGGGCATTGGAGAGGCCATGTAGACATGAGGTATCAGAAAACCTTGAAGTTGTTGTTTTTACAGCTTCTGTTTGCCTCTTGCACACAGCTGCCACATAAGCACTGTTTCCAATTAGCAACCAGCACCGTTTATTACTGCCATGTGTAATGTAGATGACAGCACCACCTTCTGATGACCCTCTACAGGCTCGTTCATTCACTGCAAAGCCAAGAATTAAAAAGAGTTGGATTTTCACAAAACGTCTGCCTCAGATTCTCGTCACGACTGAACAGAAACAGGAGCAGTGCACAGCTTTAGAAGAAGACATGATTGAGGTCCAAAAGCCAAAATAATAGCATAACACCTGAGGAAGAATATTTTAAATCTCCCCACACCTCCAGTCAGCACCAATTAACAGTTATTGAGAGGCAAAACTGACCACTTACTTGTTAGCAACAGTTTCAAACCGACCGTTAACCGTCTCCTGCGCCTTTTTTGGGGAGTCTTCCAGATTGTTACCCAATAGGGTGTGTTCAAATTTAGCACCACCACTGAAAAGGGTTTTTCTTCATTTCTTTCGCACTCAGCTGCTGTGTTAGTGCTGCCATCTGCAGCTAACTGCTCCGTCTATTGTGCCACTCCCCACAGTCCTTTAGCTCTCAGAAAATGCTCCAAGTGAAACTTCCAAGCTGCCTGCTTCTCGGTTTGTCAATTAACAGTTTGTCTTTTATTGGGAATCCCACAACACTGTTTATGACTCTCAAAATCCATATTTATCTGCCTTTCCTTTGGGCCCATAACATGTTGTTTTCTTATATTACAGTGTGCTACACAACAGTGCCTCCAGAGAGGGTAATGCACTTGCAATATGAGTTGTAAACTTACTATTACTACATATGTGACGTGTGTAAGTCTGCATAGACCAGGCTGTCCTTACAGTCAAGAGAGAGAGGACAGCAGGTCACCAGGACAATGCTGAAGGAGTTATGAGCTTCAGCATCCAAGATGGGAGAGAGTCAACTGCTTCATGGCGTTTTTCAAGACTTTATGGGTGAGTAGCGATGATAAATCCCCTTGTTGTGTTTGTATTGACCGTATAATGTGCTAAGTGGAATTCAGAAAATTCCTTAGTGGAAACACACCAATTTCACCACATTGTTCGATAAAACGTTTTTGTGCTAGAATGAGGTGTTTTGTTTTGTTTTTTTAAATAAAAATGATTGTTTCACAAAACTGCAATGCAAACACACAAGTCATGGGATCAACAGCCGGATGTTACTACTGGCGGAAAAGACGAAGAAAATGACAGGAAGTAGCGGGATGATGATGGCACTGCATGTTCTTTAATGACTAATATCGTGAACTTATTCAAGTGCTGCGTTTCTTATTTAATAGAAACACTGCAATTGCAAAATTGCATTTTTTTTTTTTCAATATTAGTGGAATATCGACAAAATTTTGTGAACATTTGTAATGGAAACGCAGTTAGTGTTGAAGAAAACTCAGATCAACTAGAGTTTGACAAAAGGTAAGTGAAAGACTCTTTGGTCAAGCGAAAGACCAAAGAGTCTTTTTTTCTGATGAGATCAAAATGGAGCCTTTTGGCCGTCACTCAAGATGCTATGTTTGACGGACACCAACCACTGCACACGACCACAAACACACCATCCTGACTGTGAAGCCTGGCAGTGGCAGCACCATGTTGTAAAGGTAGAAGGTAAAACATACAGCTTAGAGAATAAACTTTAAAAAAATAACTTTCCTGGTTTTTAAATCATTGAACAATTTCACACCAAATTACATGAAAAACCTGTGGTTATAATATTGACCTTGAAGATCACTCAAGTCTTCAGGTTCTGATTCAGGGTTTCCCCCAGAAAACCTGCTAAGCCTAGACTAGGTAGGGGTGCTAGGGCAGTCCATCAGAAACCTACTTTTTTGTTAAAAAAAAATGTTAAAAGTTACAAAAGGTGCATGAGCTTGTGAGGAAACCTATGCAGAGACGGCGCAATTCAATACACTGGGAGAAACACCGAGATACAATGTGGAGGAACAGCAGTCCAGTGGTGGAGAGTCCCAGTAGATTTTAAGTGTGATGCCAAAGGGAACCTGTTCAGCTAACCCAAGAATCATTTTCCTTTCCACTTCACTACTATCCCCTTTTTTGTGTTGGTCTAATTTGATTTAAAAAAAAAAAAAAGAAAAAACACTCAATTTTGTGGTTGTATCATGACAACGTTTCATGATGTGGATATGAATAAGTAAAGCAAAGATCGAAAGAATACTATGTGCCAATCTGTCATTCTGATGTAGGGCCAGACGCCATACCACCACGCACCCACGAGATACAAACACAGACGTCAAACACAGACGGATGCGCAGCTCAACCCCGTCCAACTATAACTTGGCAGCCGTTTTACTCAGAGACAATCTTCATCATCATTAGGCTTTCCACTTCTGTGGGGGGAAAAAAACAACTAAACTGGAGCAGAGTGACCCCGGCCTCAGTAAACATCTCTGTCCAGCTCTCTTTGGCTGCAGTAGACCAATCCAGTGGCTGCCCACTTTTTGAGCCAGAGTTGTGATGTGTCTCTAGGTGCGTCCAGAAAGTTTAGCTGATAGTCATCGCTGATACTTTGAGAAATTCATCAAACTGATGATGAACTGGGAAACGTTGATACTTGAATAACACTAGAAACGATGTAGAACTAGCATGAATAATTGCAATGTGGGTATTATGCATAACGTAGCGTTTATTGTGTTTCGTTTAAATTGGAATTTCTATTTCCGAGTGGAAAATATGAACAAAAATGTGCCTTTAGGAACGTCGAAGGTCTATTACTGTCTCCAACTTAAAAAAAATCAACATGGCTACCTCTCAATCAACAGCATGGGTTTAAAGCATTAGCTTTTCTTAAATTTCTATCTAATCAACTCAGCAACACACAGTACTAGAAAGCAGAAATAGATAATCTGGTGAATAAGCAAGATAATTAACTCAGTTTTTTATGTGTCAAACCTTTTCTGTGTGCAGAGCTTGACTGCCATTCACCAGTCGTCAAGCTTGCATCCTGGTTAGGCCCTACCCAGTCATGTTGTGAAAAACAACTATTATCTCTTCTTCATTCATTTTAGACAGCTGGTGAGTCTATTTTATCCTTGGACTTTGATGTGTTTGAAGCAGAGAAACTGTCACCGCGATCTGAGCAAATTTGACTGGGTGGGAGCATTTTTAAGCATTTGGTGTCAGAAGTGGGAAATGAATGTTGACTTGAATGGCCTAATAAGACCATACAACAGAGTTGAATATTTCTACAAAAGCTGCAGAAAAATGTTATGCTAATTTTTTTCTGCAGCTTCTGCCTTGACACTGTGTACCTGTGTCAAGGTACACAGTGTATTACGGTTTGACCCCTATTAACCACCAACAATTGGCACTTCAAAATTCAGGTAGTCTATCATGTACGGAAAAAACTGCTAAGCATCTAGAGTTTTGTATGGATTTACAGCTGCTCTATTGTAAAGGAAAACTGCATCTATGACAGAAACTGCGTGGTGTGAATTCAGGCAGAGTCGAGGATTTGATCAAACCAACAACCAGAGAGAATGTTTGAGGTGGTGTCTATGTTAGCTTTGTCCAACTTTACTACATTTTGCTCCAATCAGGTGTGCTACTTCCACAGACCAAATAGCTCGACTTGAACAAGTGGAAGCCAAAGCTGTATTGGGGAAAACAATTTGGGATAGCATTCTCAATCGCTCACTTCCGAAGTCTGTCACAGAGCCTCAACATGATCAGGTGACGCAGTTGCAACAGGAATGCGTGTGCGTGATTTATATGGAAAACAGCTAACATTAGGATGATGGTTGTGCAATATTTTGCTAAAAAAAACCTTGAGTTACACAATCCACCTAGATGTTCCTTTGACACCTATTACATACTTGTTACTAACCATGTCCACTTCTTTCAACTGGAGAATGTATCCCAATGTCTGGCATACATGAGTACAGTTTCCCTGTATGCTCCCTTCACTGACCACTCTCGACTTTTTAACTTCCATCCGTTAAAACTGCTATTTGCTCCCTTTCTCTTCCACCCTTTGCTCCATGAGTGTGATTTCTCTTTGCCTCACTGTCAGACCACCATCATTATCACAATAAACAAGAACGACCAAAGGAAGCAAAAAAAGAAAAGAAAAAAAAAGCACACAACTTCACTGCTTTTTTTTTTTTTTCCTCCATCGCTTTGCAACATCTCCCTTGGAATGTCATTTGCTGCCACACATAGCTTGAAGAATATTGCAGAACATTGTTTTTCTTAGTGCAAAAGACGGAGATCAGAACAGTATAGAGCTCTCTCCTCGTTCTTCCCTGGGTAGATCTTTTATCTATGTGGAGCCTGGGCCTTCATTGTCACACAGCCATCAACTTGTTCTAGCCGAGTTAAAGAAGAGTTAACGAAAAAAAAAAAAACGCTCCTGCACCCTCTCAGGCCAACTAATTATGGACTTTGATTATTCCCATTTCGTTCTACTGAGCGCCGGCCGCCTCGCAGAAAGGCCAGCGTCATTGATTGTCTCGGTTTCGGGCCTAATTGAGCCAAATGGGAACGGCTGTTGCCAGAGTTCACTCTTCTCCAGTGTTTACGCGCTGATCCACCAGAGAGACGTTCATTACCACCTCGCCGAAAACTCCTCTGGACATCTTCATACACACACGCACACACACATGCTTGCGTTTGGCATTCATATGGATAGCGGGGTTGCGGCTCTCGCCCAGTCTGAACGCGCAGCTCAGCAGAAGGGAATAAACTCTGGTCTCTAATGCTGCTGGGGTTCTACATCACAGACACATTATTTCTGCCTCTGTCCTCACCTCAACATGCCAGGCCTGAATATTTGCCGCTCTTTAACCCACACTAGTTTATGAGCATAGTGAACTGTTTGTTGTTTGGGTGAAACGCTGGGATCCAAATGTTAGAGGACGCTTTCACAGGCATGTTTACTGCAGTCAACCGGTTTGACACGGGAGACAAAGAGCTCATCTGCAAACGGTTATTCAAGCTCAACTTTTCTTTATCCTGCACAGCCTCTTGTTCTGCTTAACCTGCACATGGCTTTCATGATGGTGGAAGGAATGATATTTAAATAAATGTGTTTTGTATTGAGTCAGTTTTGATTTGGACCTTTCTTTTTTTTTTTTTAATAAAAAAAAAAAGAAAGAGAAAGGCTCTGTCTGGCTGATGCCGGTTCATTTCAGATATGCAGCAGTGTGTGATTATAAAGCAGCAATGAAAAGATGGGTCCGCTGCCTCTTCCTCGGTTATGAGGTCACAGAGTAATCTCTCAGAACCATTTAGATCTTTTGTTGGGAGTTTTGGCTCCTCTCCACGCCCTCAGCTAGGATAAAAAGCGTACCTTGACTTTGGAAAATTTAAACTCGATTCCGAGCGTCTTTTGTTAGTCACCTTTGCTGCCTGAACGTTAAAACCACTGTGTGTGTAATTTTTTTGTGGTGTTTTTTTTTTTTTTTTTACTTTTATTATTACTTCACAAAGCACATTTCTAGCTTTTTTTTTTTTTCACTTAAAAAATGCTGCAAACACAATTACTTACAATACGTCAGTGACGCACATGAACGACTCTGGAGGCGCCTTGTGGAGATTCGTTCCATCTGCAGCTGCTAAAGTGCCAAGAAAACTCACCACTAGGTGGCACACTTACGTTTCTCGGGATCAAAATGAACAGCACTCAGCACAATTTGGCATCGTTAGTACTAAAGTCCAACAACAGCCAGAGCCTTTATAAACCTACAATCACTAAACTTTAACTCATTCTGTGTCTTTTTTTTTCCAGTTGTTGCTACAGCGCCATGTTGATGTACGGATAAAACCACACGTTGACAAAACAAGCAACATTTTCAATTAAACACATGACATAGACCAACTTACACTACACTCTTCCATGAAACCTAATACAAAGGGTGACATGACAACTGATGGAAGAAAAGGTGGAAGACAAACTGCAACTAATCACGAAAAACACCTGAAACATCGTATTTACATTTCTTTACACCAAACCCAAAGCATGGCAAAGCCCCAGACAAGACAAAGATGCAAATTTCAACCCCCTTTATGGTAAACCCAGCAGGAAATGAGCAGTTTTTCATTCCCCACCCTCAGACTTTTATTGCAAACAGATGATCACGCAGAGTAAATAATGCAAAGGATTTACGATACAGTCGCTGCTAACACATGGATCATGTTATTAAGGAGCAACAAGGCGGGTCGGCACGCTGACTCCCATGTTTACGGGCTCCGCATTCGATGCACGTGGATCCGAATGTCACGCCATGGCCGTGTCTCACGGCAGCCGTCTGATTTGATTGACTGAACTTCTCGGAGGCTGGGTGGGTCGATGCATCAGGATAATTCACTTTGCATCCTTCTGATGAACTCCTTTTCAACGCAGTCGTCGTTAAAATGAAAAATCCCTTTAATAAGCCGACCACGATGTTCATTACGCCATTATGTGGGAGCGCAACATCTCTTCTTTTATAAGTGGATTTCTCTTCTTTGACTCGCTCTGCCGTTAATAGAGCTGAGTGGGGGACATTTCAGCCTGCCAACCTCTGAATAGATCATTATCCCGGCGTTGGGGGGGAGAGCATGAACGCCGACTCAGGTAACCCGCGTTGCCAAAAGGCAGAAACGAACAATTATCATAACACGTGTCCCAGCTGCCATTGATGGAAGGATCTCTTTAATGGGGGCGATTATTGTAACTATGCGCAATTTAACCTGATCGACTCAATGGGTGATGGGACTTTAATGCTAGAAAAACTGTGTTCACCTGAAAAAGCTCAGGCCAATATTGATTATGGCCGAATTAAACATTTAAGTAATCACTGCACTTAGCTAAATGATTGTGTAATGAATAATAAATGAGATGAAAGGCGGACAGGATAATAGATGGTCAGCAGAATAATATCCAGCCACGTGAAATTGTCCACAAGGACGTGCTTTTTTTTTTTTTTTTCCTTTCTCTTTCTTTTTTTTCCAATGGAAGCAACTTCCTCACTTCTTGTGAATTGGGGCATTTGCCTATAGCGACACGCACACACACGCACACACACTCGAGGAATCATTGGGGATTTAATCAATTCACATTACTCTTGTGGACTGTTCAATGAGAGTGCAGCGCTTATCCCCCAAGAGTTAGACTGCTGTAGGCCAGTTTGGTTAAATATTGCAAAGAACATAGATTTTCCTAAATAAATCTCCATTTATTCAGGTCTGTTTGACTCCTTATCTATTCTACTCTGAGAACAGATGCACAACATAAGTAAATACAGACGTATAGCTCTATCAAAAGTATTGAAAATGTAGTCGAATGCAGAACAGCAGAACTTTTTTTGTGTTCTGTTGCTGCATTCCTGCTTCTCTGCTTTAGTTCTACAGGCTTTAAAGGGGCAGTATTATGTAAAATTGCCTTTAAAAAATAAAATAAAATCCTCTCATCTCCTGTGGCAAACCGTTTAGCTGTGCAAAACGCCTGGTTGGACCTAGCGCCGCCTTTGAGGAGGAAGCTCCAAGTTTCCAAGCTCCTCCCACGTCTCCCCCACGTCTCCTGCACTCAGTTCCTTCAGACTAGCCAGGAGTCATTACCAAGCCCTGGTGGAACTGCACAACAGCTGTACAACGCGGGTAGTACCAGCTGGTAGTACAGCTACCAAAAGTAAAGTAGTACAAAAGTAAAAGTACTCTTTTACTTTTAATAGAGAAAAAGAGCAACCTTTTACTCTATTAAAAGGTTAATAGAGTAGCAATGCTGCAATGACTTCTTAAGGAAACAAAGGCCCAATTTCAAGGCGTTAAATTACAAAATCAAATCTTAATTCATATTTGATATATAAAGCATTTTTAAAACAACTGAAGGTAACATAATTACTTAATTGTACTATAAACTTTGCAGCTGGAAAATACGTATTGTTGCCCTGTAAACATCGGTTGTTCAAAAAGGCCCATCCATGCACGCAAACAACACGCCAACTTCAGTGTGTGTGTGTGTGAGCGAAGGACGCCTCTTTCAATCACTCAATGCAAATGCGCAAAGGCCTGTTGCGATTTACAGCACGGCGCTGTCGCGTCTCATAAATCCAGTCCCGTCTCTGTGTTCATCACGTCAGGACGGCTTCGCTCCTGTCCCTCTTTAGTCCCGGCGCGCACGCTTCACCCGCAGCCGCTCGTTTCCGTCAGTGAGCGGGGGCTGGCAAACGACACAGCTTGGTAATTAGTACCCGAGCATGCATCTGCTAAATATTCCTGCTTAACAACAAGGCCGAGAGGGCGCGCCGCGCCTAACGGCCTGGGGTTTGGTTGCGACTCAAACCGCTCTGATCGCAATCCAGAACCTCTGGTGGAACCCATGGCTCCGTGCAACAAATGAAGTAAATGAATGGGAATAATTAAAAGCAAGATGTTGGGGCATACTTTGAATTGCACATCAAATGTAGAAATTTGTCAGCCATCAATAGTGTTTCCAGAGGTTAGGCCCACCCCTCGCTCTCTCACTCTCTGTGTCTCTCTGTCTCACTCTCACTTAGTTAGATGATTGCTTCTCGCCGCCCCAGGGACCGATAACAACCACCAAGTCTATTACTTCCTGTAGCACTTATTCCTACCAATATGAAACACTCGATAACAACGGGTTCCTACCTCGTGTTCGCTCCTATAGTCTATTAGCGAGACACCAATTCTAACCAGCAGCACACGTCGATACGAGGGAACCCCCGAGTAACATTATCCACATCGAAAACGACTCGCGAGAGAATCAACCAAGTCGGCTCCATCAAAATGAGAGTAATGAAAGTTTCTTTTTTTGTTTTTTTTTTCCTGGAAGATACATGAGTGAAAGTGGTAAGGAAGAAACACACACACCCACACACCAAGCAACAAAACAAACCCAGCGGGGTGGACGGGCGAGGTACATCTGGCGCGTTTTTAAAGCCGTGTTTCAGAGCCCAACGCTCCTTTCTTTCCCATGAAGTCTGTGGCGTTGCCCCAGTCGTCTAATAGCCAGACGCTGTGCATCCAGATGCCAACCTCTCCGTCTTTTCCCAAATCCAGCCCGGCTCGGCGCATGGCAGCGTTTCTGGGCTCAGGTGTTTGCTCATGCCAGGGAACCACCATTTTTTCTCTCCGACTAACCACAGAACACCACGACTGCAGGGCCTTGCATAAGACTCAAACCGAATTGAACTTTCCTACATTTTTTTTTATAGCATTATTGAAACTTAGCTTTCCCCCTGCCCAATATAATCTCTTATTGTGACACCACACATACAGAACAACTGGAAACCCCTAGTAGTTTATAAATGATGGATTACTTATTCTTATTAAACACAGGGAACCAATATGTACTTTTACCTTTTTGTCTTTCTTTTGGTTTTGTTGTTTTGTTTGCATTTCCTTCTAATTCATGTAAAGCACTTTGACCTGCCTTGTTGCTGAAAATGTGCTATATAAATAAAATTACCTTACCTTAGCTTACATTTTATGGATTTTTATTTGCTTCATAACTTGTATGTCGATATGCAGTAAGTGTTTTGTAGTTACAGTCCTGCTTACCTTTTGGTTAGGTGCCTGTCGGTCTCTGCGGCCGACTGATGGCAGCACGGGGAGAGCTTTGCAAATGAAATGCAGCAAGAAGCCACATCCCCCCCGGATCCCTTGATTACTTCTGAACGCTGAGCCACCCACAGTGCTCTCCTCCACTCACTGTCTGCATCTTCAGGGCCGTCTACAAAGTGCCCTCTGCCCAGCAGGAGTGACAGGGAGCAATAAGAAAACAGCTTAGGAAAGAAGCTTTCATCTGCATGCTCTGCGTGTCCGCGTGTGCGTGAGTGCGTGTGTGTGTGTGTGCGGGCGTGTGTGTGTGTGTGTGCGAGTCGGCAATGATGTCTCAGGTGATGTCTCAACAATGAAGGGAATGGACTGCTGCGACACCACAGTTCATCAATAATGGAGAGCAGTTTGGGCTCTCGGAGGCTGAGCGGAGATCCGGTCCCGACGGCCGACGAGGCTGAAGGAGTTTCTCTGCCCCAGAAGCTCCTTCAACCACAAACGTATTAGCTCAACCGGCCATCAGCTGCTGTCACCTACAGGACAAACATCGCCTCACTTTCTTCCTGTCAAGAAACACAGTGGTGCATTCCAGCTATAGTCATCAATTAGGCATGCTCTTTCTAGTACAAAAACACACACAAAGAAATATGGTGGGCTCAGTATGTGGCCTCCTTTGATCATGGCTAATGCAATATACATTAAATATTTGTCTTACAAGAGTGTGTGTTGTAGTTCATCTTGTGCCATCTCTTGGTTTTGCTTTTGTTTTTGCCTGCTGTGGTTTAGTCATGAGCTGCTGCATGATGCAAGTATTTCTACACCCGTCATCTGTGATTTCCACCAGAGGCTCATTATCTGTTCGTTCTACCTTAATATGTAAAAAAAAAAAAAAAAAAAAGAACCCACAGCCAGATCTGTCAAAACTGGATTTATTTTGTTTGCCTTGGTTGTTCTTCATTCCACCAATCTCCTTTTTTTCTCTTTGGATTAAAGCAGAATTCCACAAATACGGCCTCTAGGGAAGAGTCCCACCTTGAAGTCTGGTTTGCAGATAAGGAACGTAGGGAACAGATCAAACATGTGGAAGATGATGCGCTGATCTGGTGAGACCAAAGCTAAAGTTAAAACGCAGTACAACCAGTAGTGTTTTACTCCCCCCAAAACTGGTTGAGCACTAATACTTCATCCTAAACGTTAACACCACCCTCACCCAGCACATACCTTACCCTGGGGAAACATGGTGGTGAAAGCAAAGGCTGTGGGGAGGCTCTTCTTCAGCAGGAACAAGAAAGTTGATCAGTGTCGTAAAAGAAGACCAGAAAAAAGCTGGAAAAGCTTTTAAGGCTGAGATGAAGGTTTACCAGCCAGCAGGACAATGACTCTAAAGATGCAGCCAGAATTACAATAAAACGGTTTAGATCAGTCATTTCCAACCCCCGGTTGGACCCCCGGTCCGTGGACCAATTATCACCGGGCCACTCAAGAAATAATTAAATATTTCCGTTTTATGTATTATTTGAGTCTGGAGGAAGAAATTCTGATTATCTGGTTCTACAATGTCTTTGCCCATCACATAAATGTCAATAAATCTAAGTTTGTAATGGCAACAAAATGTGGAAAAGCCAAAGGGTCAGACCTCTGATGGCTCTGTAGTTTATGACTTGTGTCCAGAGAGAACGAGGCGGCGGATGATCCGCTTTGTTGTCCATCTTGACGGTAAGCCAGGGAACAGGGGACCTGTACTTCAGAGGCAGCCAGCCATGACACCTCACTCCCAATCCTGCAGGGAGTGTGTCATTACATTCAGAGCTGTTTAGAAACAGATTTCATCAAATTATCCCTGTTTAGGGGCCGCATTTTTTGCTTGGCGCCACAATTTTCTTCACAGCCTGCCAGTCTGTCTGTCTCTTATGCACTATGGCCGGCATATGAAATATATATATAAAAAAAATCAATAAAACATTGCTAAACAGGTTTAATTTCCCCCCTGCTCTGAACTTGGGCATTAATGCCGGGACACATTAGGTGGTGAGCCGAAACTGCCAATAGCACTGGGAGCATGGGAGTTGTTTGGGCAAGGAGGGGGTCAGGTATTGAAATATTTATGCAGGTAAGCCCACAGTATCTGTGCAGCTCCATTCACAGGTGATATCCCAATGTCTGACCAAAGCCTGGATCAATAAAACACAATTATCACAGGACAATCCAGAGGCGGCTCTTGAAGAACGACTGGAATGTGGCGGATTAAGGGGCCCGCGCAGAACTAACGCATCTCCAAGGGAAGAAAAGCATTCTCGGTATCGTTTAGTACAAATGCAGATTAGTTGTCTTCTTAGCTGTTAAGTCAAACTTCAATCATAAAAGCACTGCAGAGGTTTATGTGAGCCCTTCCTTATGAATCTTTAAACTGTTATCACTGTTGTATTAAAGGGTTACTCGTTGAGAAACCAAAGAGTATTTACACAGAAAACGGAGGCAGGAGGGAATGCATAGCCAATGAATTTCCTGTGTGAAATACTGAGAGTAGGTTTGTGTGCTAATTTGAGGACCCGAGTGAAACCAGGCAGGAAGTCAGGAGACGAGATGAACTTGGTACTTACAGACACAAAATCCTAAGGCAGCAAATACAAAGTTTAGAAAACTGCAGTACGAAAGGCTATCATCTGATCTAGAGAGGAGGAATACATATTGGGGAGGATTAGACTGTGGGGTGACAGTGGGTAGAGTAGTCGTCTTGTGATCGGGAGGTTGTAGGTTCAGTTCATCCTGCCACATGTCGATGTGGCCCTGGGCAAGGCACTGAACCCCAAACTGCCTTCCAATCTGCATATCGGTGCATAAATGAGTGCGAATGGGTGAATGTGGCTAGTGTAAAGCACTTTGAGTGTCAAAATGATTGGAAAAGCGCTACGTAAGTTCAGTTATAAAACATTTATAAAACAATGTGGGAAACAGCACACATAAGACACATAAGAAACAATTGTGGGAAATATTTGAAATATTTGGGAGGGAATGACTGAAAAGAAACAAAGTGTCTAAACACAATATAACTCCACATAAAAACAAATTAAAATACAAAAACACAGTGCACAGGACCAGGGACTAGAAATATAATAGGGACCAGAATCTAAATAAAAAATAAAAATAAAAATAGCTAACTCTCAGATTACAAAGATCCCAGAAGAAAAATGGGCCTTGATAGGGACTTTATGATGGAGTGCTAAGAGAGAAAGAATAACGAGAATACAGAATAAGACCCCAGAGGTCTGCTTCTACGTCTGCAGAAAGGGAGAAAATTCCCCCCAAAGAACCAAGAAACCAAAGTGACCATCCTGCACAGGAATAACAACAACATTACTGGAAAGTACAAGACACTAGTAGAAACAAGATGTACCAGAAATCCACTGTGATCTCAGTCCCTCTTGTGTTAGCTATTAGCTTCACCTTCTGCATCCAGTTTATGTGGATTGAGCCAAGTTAAGATCCCAATGTGTTCATTTAGCTAATATGGCGTTGCAGGTGAACTATTAACTGCTAACAACAACGTCTTCAATGAAATTCCCTCTCAGGTGTTAAAGGGCCACATGAATAGAGTAGGAAGAGGTCAGGAGTCTTGGCGCTGTTCCTTAGGCCTTGCCGGCTTCCCCCAGCGGTAATAGCAGCTTAGCACCCTTCTCACATTGTCCCGTCATTTAACAAGTGTTTCTTTTTATTAATCCATTGATTACTAATGCCGCTGAGCTTCGACTGAAGTTAATGTGCTCATGACTCTGGCTGGAAAGACGAGGCCGATGCGCTTATCCTCACATAAATGGCTGCAGCGCGGGCGACACGCAAGCCGGTATGACCTTGAGAGAAAAAACAGCGATGGGGCTCCAGTCCGCATTCACATTCACGGCAAATGCCACCAACAAATCAAATGAACAGCAAGTCAACAGCACTTGCTTTGAAAAGGAGCCTCCGGAGAAGGCGCACAGGCAAGGTCACATCGCCGTCGAGTCCAGCCGTTATAGATTCAAATTGGATCACAGATGACTGATCTGCTGCAAGTCACAAGTGTTTCTGCAACATGCCAACAACGATTACTCAACACGCGAGTAATCAGCGATCACACTTAACCTTGAGGAAGTATCAACTCCACGCTGCGTGTGGCGAGCTGGCCGGGAGTTTGTATTGTTTGCGACGCTTGAAGAATGTGTTTATGTATGTTTTGGGAGGCGGGTGGGGGGAAAAATGGAAACAGAAAAACTGTCTTGGTGGAGTGGTGGGGAAGGGAATAAACTGTTGGCGTCTGTCTGTGTGACTGTACACCTCCTGAAACACCTTCCGCCCTCGGCAAGCCGAACTGAACCACAGGCAGACAATAAGACACCACCCAAACAGGAAAGACATCTCAGGGAAAAAAATTTTAAAAAAGGAGGAGGAGGAATGGAGTGGAGCCAGGGTGTTGCAGGCAGGTAGAAACACTTCAGCGCTACGGCTCACTGTGGCAACAGATCCGTCACGGTCAAGGATACCTCAAACAGCCCTTGTCAGGTAAATCAAGTATGACTTTTATTTCCTGGGGTGATGGAGGCACACGGTGGCTACGGAGACGTCCTGGGACGATATATTCACAGGGTGAGAGCAGGGGAGGAGGCTAATGTACTCCCATTCTCACAATACAGAACATTTCCTGTCTGGAGCAATTTAAAGTTTGGACTTAAAGTTCTACCGGAGAGTTGCATTAATATGCTATCCTGTCAAAGTCAATGGGTCTATGATGCATTTCAGGCAAAGAGTGAAGACAAATGATTTCAACAAATGAATGTATCAAAGAAAAAGCAACTGTAAACTGCAGAGCTGCTTTTTGCAACAGGCTCAAATCTTTTATTATTAGAGCCAGAAGTTTTAAGGTAGGATCAGAACACTAATATGTAAAGTTTTCGCATTGACGGTCAGGACCTTTATTTCTGAAATGTGAAAAGCCAGTACTAACTGGCAAGCAATTACACCATCCAGTGTCAATCTTTATTTCCTATTCTAATCTCAGTTTTAGTGGATTTCTAAACTGTACACACCCCTGAGAAACTGTCGGTTTTTTCAAGATTCAGAAAATGAGAAAAAAACTACATTTTGAGTCAAGATTTTTATTTTATTTTTTCCCCCCAAAAGCTTCTTTACGCAACCTCACTGATTTTCTGTGACGTTGTATTTTTGGAATTACAGCCAAAATGTTTCAAATTGATTTCTGTCCAGGCCGAACTGTTTTCCAAGAAGAAGTCTTCTGTCTTTCAACCAGACGACTTCTTGGAGGAATGTAGAGAAAAAAAACACAAAAACAATAAAATATTGTTGTCATTAATCCAAGGATTCAAAATTCAAATATACTTCATTAATCCTAGAGGGAAATGAAATTTTGCTGCAACTTATACTACACCTTTTGTCCCCAAATCACTGTGGATGCTGATAGCCGGTGGAAGACAACTGAAACTTACTAAAGGTTGAGTCTCTATAATGTATTGAGGAAGAAAGGGGCTGAACTGAATCAAGAAATGTCTGAGCCAAGCATCAATGTCAAAGAGCTAAGCTGGTGCTGCTTGTCTCTGTAAGTTCTGCTTTTGAGATCGCTGGTTGGCTTTTCATCCAAACTCATTTGGAGAGAATGCTTTTAAACATTGTCCGCTTGCCCGCCTAAGGTAAATATTACTTAATGCTTAAGAAATTGACTATTTGCAGGACATCGGTGTGGCCCTGTGCATAATGTCTGCTGAATTACTTCAGGGAAGTCTATTAACGCAGCGCAGCTTCCCCAGCAGTCACAGAGCCTTTTTTTTTTTTTTTTGAAAAGGTTTCGATTACCTCGTTTTAAAGGTATGAAATCCACGGTAAATTAGCAGCAAATGAGTTTCATTCACTTTAAACACCAACGAAGATTTCCATATAGGTCCCTTCTTTCTCTGTTCCTTTCTCTTTCTGTCTTTCTCTCTTTCTGTAATAAATAAATATGTAAACGAACTCCTGGCACAGTGGAGACTTACCTCCTCTAAAGGTTTGTGGCAGATGCTCTCTTTGATGTTGGATCCACCAGCCTCTCACATTCGTTCAGCTGTTTGCTGCCGGGGTTGTCGGCTAAGGCGAGGGTAATCTGTCAACAACCACTGGCTGTTTTCTTGATTCTCTTAACCTCCGAGCGGGCCTTGAAGTGATTGATGACAGGTTAGCCACCAGTGGCCTTGCTAAATTTCCAATTATTCCACTGAGAAATTGCTCATTTTTTCCCCCCCCACATGCCCGTTTAAATATAACAACAAAATGGCAGCAGCAAGCTGGGTTTATTCATTATTGTATGAGCAGGGCTGTGAACAATATTTGCCCTTCTTTTGGGTTTGTTTGGTCTTGAGCTTGTTCCCCACACATATGAATGCTTCGGATCATCAGAGTAATCAAACTATTAGACACTGAGAACTTGTGTGAAAGCCAAAAGTGTGAAACAGTGATTGCTCCCCATCTTATTCACTGCTTGTGTTACTCTTGGCCGGAAAAAAAAACTGCCTGTTTTAATAATGACATGGCAGTTTTTTATTACAGCGGAGGAATTTTGGCACACTCTTCTTTTGAGTTATTGTAGTTCAGCAGCTGATGAGGATTTTCAAGCACAGTCTATTGAAGGTCATTAAGTCCAGACTATGAGTAGCCCACTCCAAAAAATCTGTCCCAGTTTCAGTTTTGTTTTAAAGCCAGTCAGAGGCGGGACTTCCTGTTGTGGCTCACATCATTGTCTTGCTGCACAAACCTAGTGCTGTTGAGCAAAAGGTTACAAACAAACTTTATGGATGGATGAACAGTCCCCCTTCCGGATTTTGTTATTGGGCTGCAGAATTCATGGCTCCACTGATTATAGAAGGTTGCTGCCACCACATGTAACTCTCAATAGCTGTGTTTCCATCAACATTTTGTTTTTAAATATCTCATTAGAAAAGGCTGATGGAAACATCAAAATTCAAAATAACCTCTTCAATTTCACAATTTCTTGCTTAAGGTGGTTTTTGGATCTTCCAAAATAAGAGTCAACGCGTTAAATGGGAGACGGAACCATAATAGTTCTGATTCAGCAAACGTTCCTACCCACTGGTGGGTCTGTGCCTTACCAGAGGCGGAAAAATGTCCACATCACCATTTCAGACAGGATGACTCCTGGTGTTGTTCAAACTGGTCTGCAAACTCTACATCTCGACACATAATTACGCCTTACATAGCCTGGTTGATTCATTCCAAAACAGTCGATAGAAACATGCTTTATTCACATTTTCTTTTTTGCAACATTTTAAAAGTTTGCTCAAAATTTGCATGACTATTGGATGTAAGACATATCTGATATGATGCTCGTTTTCTGAAACCCTCTGCCAGGTCAGGCCAGGTGAGGTCGGTGAGGCCTGCCTGCACTGCTTTAGATTGTTTGGGTTTTATTTTGGGACCTCTTGAATGAGTCATTAGCTGTGTGTTTTGTTTTTTTTAACCATACAATTGTGCAAATTGTAATTACGAAAAGAAATTTCCTTAGTGGGATAGCGCCGATTAAAAAAAAAAACGGGTGTTTTTTTGATAAAAAGTTCCTGCGTCCAAATGAGGAGGTTTTTCAGAATTTGTGTGTTTCTCAAAGCTGTTTTCCTGTCACACTTGTTGTGATCAATAACCGGATGTTACCAACGACAGAAAGGACAAAACAATGTGACAAATTGGTACTATGAATGTTTTTTTGTGACTTGTCGTGTGAACAAAGTTATTCACTTGTGATTTTAATCCCATTTCATATTTAACGAAAACACCACAATTACGAAATAGTGTCTTTTCAACATTTGTAATGCAAACGCACATTGTGATGTATTCTTGTTCAAATGTTGGTAGGCCCATTATTTCTGGGAAGATTCATCACCCTACAAAAGCTGACAGTTGCCTCATTTCTCATCTGTCTTTAATTATCTTTAGATCAGAGAATGAAGTGTTTTTCCTTAGCCTACTTTATGTTGCCAGACAGGTTCTAATTCAGTTCATTTCTGATTGTACGAGCCTGGTAGTCACCAGGCCTATCTATATTTTGCAGTCTGAAAATTTAAGAAGGTTATTTGTCATCGTATAGATTTATGCTCTTCTGCAGGGACATTTCTTTCACTTTATGGGTGTGAGTTTTGCTGCTCCAGCCCTGGGCAGGCAAGTGCCTTAGAAAGCCTCTGTCTCTCTCGGCTTCATTCTCCTGTTTTGTATTCCTCCCCTCCACCACCGCCAAGTGAAACAGTAATGATTGCTGCTGCTTCAAAGGGCATGTCTTGTAGTGGCGCTGAAACAAAATGGGAGCTGTTTGGCTGTGTGTCGGCACCTGAAGTGGCCCTCTTTGGTGATCAGCTTGTGACAGCTTTGGCAGCAAGGTAAATGTTTTTTTTGTTTTTTTTTCTTCTTCTTCTTCTTCTTTTGTTTTTTCTTGAGTTTGAAATTAATACTCAAGTTATCGACCAGTTCAGTTGAACAAGTACTAAAGCATTTCATGATCACTGATACAAGTGTCATGAGGAGCAAATATAGTTTTGATGAAATGACTTTTTACAACCGCAGGACTCATTTTCACCTCCGATCGATGTGTTCTGTAATAGGACTTAAATACATCAACGTGAGGCTCAATCAGAACATTTGGATCAGTGCCGTTAGAATCTTCAACAATCAACCCAGACAGTGAGCATGAAAAAGACTCGATCTAAGCCTTTACCCTACTGATGTTCTGTTGGTGTCAAATCAATTTCTGCCTGTAGAGTTCTCGCTATTCGCTCGCTCCCCCCTCCAAACATGGAAACCAGAAAAGCTGAATTTTTATGGGATGCAGACTGAAGCGGCATTTCCATTTATGTGTCACTGTGCTCTTCTGAAATGCAAAGTAATTTTCTTAAAGATTCTTTTTATGCCTCCCAAAAGTCTAACATGAATGAAAACGTGCGAGAAGAGGCGATAGACTCGACTGGAAGCTGTGCATTAGGTTGGAGCTTTATATATTCAAGGTTTCAGATTTGATTTTCCATTAAAAAAAAAACAAAACAAGCGTAAACACAGCATCCACTCCACAATAAGTCGTTTCTACAACAGCGGCTTGCAGTATTTTGACAAACTACAATTACGCTTGTGTGGTTTATGTCACAAAGTAACATCTGTGAAGTAGCAGGGACATTATTTGAAATGTTTTGCAAATAATCTGATAAAGACGGCGTTCATTTGTACTTCACCTTGTTAATTTGATGAATAAAATCCAGTGTCAGAGTTTAAGGTTATTTTTCTTCTGCGCTGGAGCTGCAGGTTTTCCTTGGAGGGAGCGGCTGAGCAGAGAGCTGATGAATTCAGCATAGAGTCTATCAATGTGTGACTGCATTTAATAACATAAAAACTGTCTCGTTATGATAGTTTAGAGTTGAATACCAAGAAATAGTTTGGTTGAGTAATTGATGTTTCTAGTCATTTTTGCATTTTTTTGGTGTGCACTGAAGGTCTTGGTTCTGGAGGTTGCAGTCTTGGTAGGTCTGAACTTGGTCTTGGTAGGTTCAGTGTTGGCCTTGAAAGTTCTGGTCTTGGTCTTAGCCCTGCAGGATGTGGTCTCGCTCTTGGAAGAACTGGCCTTGACTCTGTATCTGTTCTCCACCGTCAACCTCTGCACCATACCCTTCTGGATCTTTCCACCACAGCTATCGCTCAATTCATTGTTCTGATATAATGTCAAATGAACACTTGGCAAACTGTACAAACTGTCAGTAGAAGTATTTTTGCACTGTTCTAACACATACAAAATGTACTTTCATTGTTGGATTATAAGCCCTTGTGTTGTAAAATAAATGTCCTGAAAATGTTTGATTCTGCAGCTTGATTATTTTTTACTAATTCATTTTACTGTTTAAAACACCAGAATGTGCACATCTTATCTTACATCATTTTCACAAGACACAGAAATGTGGGTGAGAGTTGGCACTAATGTGTTTACGTAAACTGAGGCTAACGCATATGAGTGTGTGTGTATGGACGTATATATGTTTATGTTTACACATATGTGGCTGTTCATGGCAAAATAAATAAATAAAATGGAAAATCAGTTAACCTATGTCAAGATTTTCCTTTTTTTAATTTAACAACGAGGGTCCATCTGGAAATATGGTATGAGTTTATGGGGTTCCCACTGCTTTTAATGCCAATTAAACCGCCCCAGAGTTCACCTTAACCTAACACATACCCTAACACATTCCTAGGCATGCTAGAGATTGCTTTTGTGATCTGCATTCAAGTTCAAATGCACATTCATTCACACCTCACCAAACAAACCAAACTAAAGTGGACTAAGCAGGGCTGGTGTAATACACCCAGACAGAGTAAAGACTAAAGGTGGTTCTAAAAAGTGTTGTCTTGGTCCGGCTAAGTACAAATGGACGCCACTCAGTTCAGGTTTTGGTTGCTAAAAAAAATCGAAGGTCGTGTGACTTTCCTTCCTCTTCACAAACGTAATTCATTGTAAAGTGACTACTTTACAGTGAATTGTAAAGTAGTCACTTTACAATTCATGTCATAGCACAAAGTGTTGTGCTATGACATGAAATGCCAATAAAGCCCATTGTAGTGCACAGCTTTACACTGAGGAAACATGGAAACAGATCATCGGCTGTGGAGACTTTAGCGAGGCATTGCGGAGGCGGTATTTATTACTCGCTGACTTGACTTTAAAACTTACACACGGCCAATTACAGTTTGAAACAAATTCATGTCTTTATAGTGAAATGCTAATAGCTTCCATTGTAGCAGCAGTGACCCACATGAATGGCTTTTGTAAAGTGCTGCTGTATAAAACCTGTCATTTCATTTGACAAAGAAAATCAGAACAGTGTTTTTGTTGGAGAAAAAGGCTTAAACATCTATAGAAAGTGTGATTTACTTCCACTGAGGCTGGTGTTTCCTTTCTGATATCATGCTATTTATTTGGAACCATTGTTCCTTATGTTACACCCTATTGGGTCACAACTTGATGTGAATTACTTTCTTTTTCTATTGAGAGAAAAAGAAAAAAAAAAGTCATTGATTTGCACCTTAAAGAGCGAATGTTTCTATATGCTATTTGATCACTAACCCACTTTTTTTATTGTGTACTTTTTTCTCTTTTTTTTTAACCCAAGATACAAAACATAAAAATAAAACAGATCGATGTTACAATACAACGGCGAGGCAGAACATTATGACCTTGTACCAAGGAAGCCGGAACATTGCTTCACAACGCAGCAGACTTTGAATTGTGATACTGTTTCTTAAGCGTGCCCAACAAATAAAATCACTACAGTTATTAATCTTTTTGGTACATTTTCCTTTTTTTGTTTCAGTCTCTTTGTTCTGTACTGCTGACGCAATTAACCAAAAACATTTGGGTTTTTCACCATCATTCATCTAATCTATTACGACTTATGTTACACCCTTTTGGGTTACATAAATATTATAGGTATTGGTTATACTATTTCTACTAATAATTTAACAAAGACTTCTTGGGTTAAAAGAAATCTTTGTTAAAGGGGGAGAACACTCTCAGTGGGCTCCAAAAATAACCCGCGATGGGCGAAACCCGCAAAGTAGTCAGCTTTGTTTTTCACAATTATTATACAGTACTACAGAACAAAACCAAAGACCAAAACCTGTTTTCAGGCTCAAGTATTTGTTTAAGACATAATAAGACATAATGTTTTTCTTGCAAATAACTGTGATAGTTTTTATTTGTTGTATTTATATTTTTGATTGAAGATAAACTTTGGAAATGCGCCTGTTTCACATGTTGAAGGAAATGCATCTTCATGTGACTAAGGCCACATGTATGAAGGTCACACTTGGTTTCTTACATCAGTTTCAACCTCTGTTGATAGTGATTTCAGGTCAACAGCATTTGATATGTAGCTAAAATAGTTTCACACATGAAATATCTGTACAGCTGCTTGTTTGCTGAAATCTACCGCAGTGTACAGTTGTGTGCGGGCGTGTGTGTGTGTGTGTGTGAGTAGGTGGTAATGGTTGTGCTGGTGCAGGGGGTGGGCTGTCCCTATTGTTCTGAGACCTCTCCGCCATCTGCCAGCCCGCGCCTGGCCCCTGCGCCCGATCTTGCCTGACGAAGAGCAGATGTTTTCTCTCTCCGCTGCTCCCCAGCAGGACCTCTCCTGCATCATTTCAGCCCACTTTGGCTCCCACTCACAAGAGCCAGCACGTGCCGCACCCTTAATTAAAACCACGGCTCGTACAGATAAGGTCTGGACACGTCGCCACGCTCACATGTAAATAAACTCGACCTGCATGTGCTTTCCCTCCATTCTATCAAGCTTTCGCCGGCACGCTCATATTGATTCTGGAGAATCCAAACTAATTAATCTACTAATGCAATTAATTCCTGATATTTCCTCATTCCTCACAAACAGACAAAGGAGGAAACGTAAAGGTGAATAACCATGCTTGTTACCGACTGTTTACTTAAAAATAATATTCACTCCCACATACTTTCTTTTTTTTTCTCATCAAAAACAATTTACATCGGAGAGAAATAACTCACATAAAAACGGAAATCAGTTGTCAAACGACATCTTCATTCATTAAAGGGGCGGTGTAAAATTGAATTTTTTTCAGCTTTTCATCATTTTATAATCTTATATTTTCTCATCAGAACCATACCTGCAGATATCTCATGTGTGTTTGAGATGTCAATCATTCAGCTATGCATATAACGGCTGGTGGAACCTAGCTCTGCCTTCAACACGCAGCTCCTCCTCACTTGGCTCCTTCAGACTAGCCAGTAGCAATTAGCAAACACCCGGTGAAACCGCACATCTCCTGAACTCAATATGAAATCCATTTGTCAGTGTAATGCTAGTAAAAACGTTGTTAAAGGGCTAATATAGGGGCCATGTTGTGATGACTTCCTGAAGGCAAAGTGTCAGAAAAAGCAGGAGTTTCTTAAAGAGACAGAGGCCCAATTTCAAGGTGTTACATTACAACAACTGAATATGACATAATTAATTATTTGAATTTTGCTATAAAATTGCACTGTGTCTGAAAAGTACACAATACTGCCACTTTAAATGAAAGAAAATAGATCAAAATCAACCTGATTACCCAATAAACCTAATCGCTGCTTGTCCATACAGTTGCCATCAAGTATTTGCAATCATTTCATAGGATGCCACAACCTGTTAAATAGAGGCAGAATTTTTGTGTATTGACATCCACTGTCTGCTGTCATTCTGGGTTTCCACTCTCGTCTGGCAGCTCCCGGTTTCGTTGATCGTTTGTGTGTACAGACACGTAGCGACTCCAGACATATTTATGAAACAATAACCGCCATCACCCTTTAGATGAACCCAAAGTTATGACTACATTTACCTGTCATCTTGCTTGGAAGTTCTTCTCCACAAAGACTTGATTTACCCTCCACTGAACAGCGCTCCACTGCCAGCACGAAGTGCCAGTATTGTTCTGCTGTAGCATCTCGTCATTTTCCTCTGGGCCTCGACTCACTTTAAATCTTTAGCTCAAACTGGCACTGAAAAGGGGCCGGGCACGCTTCATTAAACAGTGCAGTGGATTTCTTGGCACTGTACATTGTCACCCAGTCTAACCCCATAACTGGTGCTGAAGAGAAAAGAGATTAATTAAAATGCTCTAGCTTTGATTCCACAAACTCCTCATAAACAGAGGTCGGCAGGTGGAGAAGGCGTCTTAAGTGAGTCGTTATAGGTGTCATGAAGAAGAAAGCAAAGGAATATTAAAAGATTTCAAGACTGACAGAAATATATTTTAATAAAAAAGTAGTGTCAGCATCAAGGACTGTGGGGGACTTGGATAATAGTCTCTGAAATAGAGTCTTTCTCAATAATGCTTAACTTTCATATGGCTGCCATCCATCTCATAAATCTTTATGTTTATTAAATTCTAGTCAGTCTGTAAAAAAAAGACAAACACCAAAAAAAAAACAACAAAAACAAACAAACTTGGAGCTGTCACCAAAACTGATTTATCTGTCTGAAAGAGAGTTTCAGTTTAAATGCTGCTGGCTCATTTACTCAAACATTGGGCAAGAATCATTTTCTGCCTTATGGATGAACATCAACGCTTTTCAATAAGTGCAGGCAAAACAAGTACAGCAAATAATCTTCCAAGTTTCATATCTGATTTAAGCCTGGCGAACTTGCGACCTTTTCTGCATTGCTTGACTTTTTTTTTTTTTTTTTTTTCTCCGAGGAGCAAACAAGATCGCCATGTGAGCTGTAAAAGGGCTGCCGTAATTCATTTAAATAATCTCCTTGGGTATTTATTCTGAGAAGAAAACGCCCATAAAAACATACAGGAAAAGAGACAAACCTCAGGCGACAACTTGATGAAGTCTGGGTTATATTTGAACAGCAACAAGGAGTTTAGTAAATGCTCCACTCATAACAGCCTTCGAACCTTTGTTAGAGATTTATTTGATGGAGGGAAAACAAACAAACAAACAAAAAAAATCGCTGTCTGGAGCAATCAGCCATTGCCTTAACAGCATAGGGACACACTTACGCTAACCCGCTAATGCACTAGTAGCGCATTAGCTATGTTCCCATGCAGCGCTTTAGCTAAGACATTTAGCACACTCAACTTCCCCTTAATTAACTAACAAATTCTAAAGCACTAGTTTACTTGGCTGTTTTGTGAATTTTCGGTTGAATAAAGTTCAACATATGTGTTGATGTTTCGGTTATCAGCTTTTACGAATCCTTCAAGTAGCTGGACGTTTATGCTCACCCTATTTGAAGTGAGTAAAGACTGTTTCCTCTCCTCACGTTCCTGCTTTGTCCCCCCCAGTAACTTCATGTCAAACAAGAAACATACAGGAACAAGATAGAACACTGACAATAGAGCAGAAGATGTAAACGTAAGTACCATAAGTAGGGGTAGAACATGAACATTTGAACATCAAAATTAAATTGGTTTTGAGGGTTGAAGTCTTTCAAGGGCAGATATCCTTTGAATTGAACCTAGCGCTTTAGCATTAGTTTCCACTAGATACCGTGTTGGTATCTAGTGGAAGCCAGATAGCAGAACTAATGTTTATGAATAGTCCTTTACTGTTAGCGCAACTAACTTTTTAGCTAGCGCTGTTCACCTCTGCATTTCAGCAAGTCAAACAGTGGCATTCTCAAAGAATAATGAACTTCATGCTGTTTTTTTTAGACAACTGTCACGGTAAAATCAGACTTGTATGATTCTGAGCTTAGTCCTCACTATAGATGCATGGTGCTTAGAGCCAGCAGACTGTCTGTGCTGGATGCAGATTCCACGTCAGATCATAGAGAAATTTGTTTGACTATAGACATAGCAACAGGAACCATGAGAAGCTGTACAGCAGCTCATATTTGTGCGATAAAATAGGAAAAGAACTCCATTGTTATTAAAGTTGAAACGGATAGCACATAACACACGAACTTCGTATTGAATATTTCAAAGCACAGTGCTTTGCAAACCATTTTCACATCCGCTCACCTCACAACCACAAATTTTATTTTACTGACCTTGCATGAGGTAGACTGACACAAAATAGGGCATAGTTGGGGAGTCGCATAGCAGTGTAAGATGATAATACTCCTTTATATGAATGTCCCTAGATAACAATGCAGTGTAACCAACTGCTTCAGAAGTTGGTTGTAAAGTGGAGTCCATTTACTATGCAGTAAATGGACTCCACTGGTGTGTAATTTAATCTCAGTATAAATGCAGCTGTTGCTTGAAGACATCAGAGGGTTGTTAGAGAACATTAGAGAATCATGAGAGCAAGGAGCAAAGCAGACAAGTCAGAGGTAAGATATAGAGTTAAAAAAATAAATACATTTTATGTTATTGAAATTTTATGTATATCAAATATGACTTAAAAGAAATTTGACTTTGTAGCAATGCCTTGAAATTGGGCTTTAAAAAACTCCTGCTCTTTCTGAAATTCCACCTTCAGGAATGAAAGCATGGGTTCATGAATTAAAAATATACAACTATATATTAGCATGCTGTAGTCATCACTACATGGCTCCTGTATTAACCCTTAACAATGTTTTTCCCGCCATTTCGCTGATAAGTAGCTCATATTCTGAGCTCATCTGATGTGCAGTTCCGTCAGGTTTTTGCTAATTGCTACTGGCTAGTCTGAAGGAGCTGAAAGGGCGAGTTTTGGATGAAGGCTCCTCTGTGAGCCGGAAACTGCAGCTCTGAGGAGGAGCTGCGCCTCGAAGGCGGGGCTCAGTCCACCCAGGCGTTTTGCATAGCTGAAAGGTTGCCATGGGAGATGAAAGAATTTCTCAGAAACAGATGAAAATAGTCAAGGCAACACTCAACGTAAGGGAATAATATTATAACATGAGGTAAAGCGCAATGTTGACTTTACATAACACTGCCCCTTTAACACACAGCTAGAGTCACAACGCCATGAGCATTTGTGTCTTATATTGACATGGTCAGAGCCCATACTTGACTTTAATTAATCGGTGGCAGTACCTACAAGCTGCAGGTAACAGACAATTGAATCTAAATGATCTTCAGCTAAGGTGCAAAGAAATTTCAGCAAACATTTCCTTCTGTAGACATAATAAACACGTTCCAGGCCCTCCCGAAAAAACGTTCAGCTTTAACGGCGGCAAAAGCTGTTGTACAAGGTTTTGACTTCACAATTTTATTTACAAAATAAAAACTAAAAATCATACATCACTCCCTTCCTGCATCGCAATTCTGCACCACTTAGTGTTGGTCTGTCCCAATAAAATACATGGAAGTTTGACATATATATAAAACATAGGGGGATTTCTGTGCCAGTGCACAGAAAAGGTGTAAAACAAAAGTAGAATATAGCTCTGCAGTTCAAGGCCCAACAGGGGTGCATTTAGAAATGGGACATTTTTTTAGTCCTGTCAAAGGAGACAGAGCGATAGCCATATTACAGCAGACAGGGTTCTGTATTTGTGTTTGAAATGTTATCCCATTCTGCTGAAGAATAAAAAGAAGAAAGCTCAGCCAAGATGATCCCATTTTAGGCTTTTACAATCCCCTCTCTTCATCTCTCCGGGGGCTTTGGCATATCGTCTTAGCCCACGATGACTCATTGGTTTAGAAACTAAAATCTATTTTTTTTTTTTTTTTTGAGCAATTAAGTGCAGCTCTTTTTTTCTCCCCATCCTCCATTTTGACACACAAGAGACAAAGCTGCTGTACATCAGAGAGGGATTGATCAGCGGCACACTAAGGGAGAGGAAAGAAACAGAAAATGCTTAAAATGGGGCGTACCGCAACTGCTCTGAGTGATTTACAGCATCCTGAGATGCTTGGAGTTAGACTTGAGTGTTGCAATTGAAACAATAATCAATGCAGTTAAGCAGAAAACTGAAACATCCGAACAGTGGGACACTTTTGATACAGTAAAATGCAGGGGTGAGAATTTATCATATCACATTATTTATCATTATTTGTGACACATTTCTTGTCATTTTAAGAATTGAATTTATCGGTGTGATTAATTTCAGTTCTGTTCAATAAAAAACTAAATTTACAGTATTATCAAAAATGTTATTTTTCCTATGTACTCCAGTGTTTCACAAGAGCTTCTGTAAATAATTAAAAAATTTGATGGAATTCTCTTACTGTGTGCAGTTTAATGATATAAATCACACTTTTTTAAGTACGTGATATCTTGAAGAAACCTATTTCAAATGTTTTTCAAGAACAATATTTGTATTTGTGGCACCACGAATGCTACGGCATGCAATTACAATCATACAGGTACATAAAAAAATAAGTCATAAGTAGGTTTCCTAATTTGATCTTTATTATCACAATGATGTTTTATGGTTGTAGATAGAAAAAAAAGGAAAAGTAAATATCAGCCAAAAAAATAGTTATTTTTGACATTAGTTTCAGAAACTATCTAGAAAAAACAAGGAAGTTTCTGAGTTTGAAAAGTGAAAAATTTTTTCAAGAAGAAAATCAGAAATGATCAACTTCTGGAACTCGACCATTGTTTTTTCTAGAAAACTTCTAGGATTAATCAAAAATTGCGGGCAAATTTTATACATTTGAAGTTTTTCTCTTGATTTTTCTAGAATTTACTTTTACATTGTTCAACAATAGTACTACAAAATATACAAAATTCAAAGTCCTAGTAAAATGTGAAGACATTTACCTATATGTCAATCACTTGTAACATTACACCCCTGACACGAGAAGTGAAAACCATAGTGCAGAAATATCACAAACCCTGTGCTAAGATATATTTGCAGCTCAATCTCTAGCAAAGCAGCGGTGGTTCTCCCCAAAACTCCTTAAGAGTGATTCAAAAAATCCCACCAAACAATCTGACTTCATAACCAGGCCTCCGAATAAAATCCAATGAGATTTGACCGCATCTCTGGAAAGCCAAAATAGTGCATGGACAGTGCCAGGCCACAAGACCCGAAACATTCATTTATTCCAGTACCAACAACTCATGGACCCAGTCGGATAACAGACATTTTGTTCTGACCAGGGAAAGTTGGGGTCTTTTCCTGTAAAATGGAGGCCAAATCAATTTTGTGGCAGTATATGTTCACTAGATAAGGACTGTGGTTTTTGGCTGGAATTATGTTCAATTAGATCTGCTTCAATTTTTGGGTGACTGAGAAATGGTAGATCATTTACATCCTACTGTCACTGGGCAGTGTGGAAGGAAGGATGTAGTGTGAGAGCTCAACAACAAAGATGTTTTCAATTTGAGATTGAAAACATCTTTGCTTTCAAAGATGTTTTCATCTTTGAAGATGATGTTTTCATCTTTAGAATTCCATCAAATTCTATGTAATTAATTAATTGAAATTAGTGCATTAAACCCCAACCCTATTATAGATATATTTATATTTCATATATTCAACATGGAGTCCCAACTCAGTGACAGAGGTGTGAGGTGTTTATACATGTACCACCCACATCCAGGGTGAATAAGGAAAAACAATAAAGTGCCATTTGCTGACGTAGGCACCTTGAATCATAGATTTAGAGTCCATTCTGTTCCCTTGACTGAAGCTGACTGGGTGTCCGCAGGGATTCGGCCGACCTCCACCGCACTGCCAAAGGTCACACAGCAGAGGTATGGCTTTCTAATGCAATGCCCTTTTGTGGCGTCTGAACTGCCTGCATTGTATTCCCCTCACATAGACTTCTTGCTGGGAGAGAGGCTTTGAGAAGCGGGATAAGGAGAAAAGCATTGACAGCAGTTCTAAAGGGCAATCATACAGATAATGCAGTCCAATGGCCCTCTTTATTGGGATTAAGGCGCAGGCACCTCTGATATTGGATAAACAAAACAACAGGCATTTTCTGTGATGGCCAAAGGACTCAGGGAGAGATGAAATGAGAGGCGTTTGAGAAAATAGCTAAAGCTGTGTTGGGTCCTGGCAAAGTCTCCCAGGAAGAGCTTTACCTCTGCTCATTCTGGGTATAATTTAATAGGAGGGTACCAGTAAAAGGCTGAGATTATTAAAAAAAATGCACATCAAAAGGTTACCAAATGGCCGTTGATTCCCAGTCTCTACTAAACATGATAAAAACCTTAATCCAAGAACAAAATATACAACCTCTAACCATGCGACCCTTTCCGCATCTCCTCTGTCTTTAGCAGGGCTCTTTTGAAATATTCTTTCTTAACACTATGCTACTGTCTCTATTGCCAACATTTTTGTGTCAATGTGCCAAAATACATTTTCAAAGTCAATATCCTTGCTCTCAATGAGCTACAATACTAGACGGTCCAATTTTAGAATTTCATTAGGAATGAACAACTGAAGACAATAGATAGATGGGCGAATATAATCACCCTAATCCATCTTTAATGCAGCTGAGTCACCAGGCGACGTGGCCACCGCTTCACAATACAGGCTCGATCTTTGAAGGCAACAATGTGGTTGTCATGTTGCCAGCTTGATCTGTGAATGACCGGAGGCAGCTCGGATAGGGACTCGTGCCTTTATAACCTGTGGTTTGGCTTCACGATGGGATAAAATACACTGACCAAAACAAATATTTGTTCTTTGAAGCTTCTTGTGTTAAAATGTGATTTAGAATACGGTTGATGCTGCTAATCAAGTTAACTTCAAACATGTTTTAGGGGGAAGCAATTGGAGTGTTGGGAAGTCGGGTACCCTTGTCCTCAGCATGATGCAATGTTTGAATTGCTAGCTAACTTTAGCATTGGTGGCTGGCTATGTTGCAGTGAACCAACTGTAACTTAGCAAAGACGAGGTGGGAGGAAGCATGAGAGTGATTGACAGCGCTAAAGCCCTCCTCCTGGCTCTGATTGGTTGCTTCTGACTGAGTGGTGTAATTCTAGTTAGTACTGGCAGCAATTTTTTCACAGATTACTATTATACCGTCACAATATAACAAATATGTAAAAAATCTTTTTTTTAATAAGTTACATGTTGCAGATTTAAAGGCTTTCATCCGTTTCCCCAGTTTTGGATGAAACAGTACAATCTTACTGCAAAAGCATGGTGGAGCATGTTTGCCTACACACCACAACACAATCCGAAACATGCTAGTTCCAGTCATCAGAATAAAAGTTAAAGCTGCTATAACATTAATTATTTTGTTTTTCATCCTCGCAGGATGTGGAGTGGGGCTTTCCCCTCCTTACAATTATCTTAATGATGCTACTTCTTGAACTGAACACCAAACGTTTTTGTCATCCTGTGTAAAGACCGGCAGCTTGTTTGTATGTTTAAATATTCCTTTAATGTCTGACGCAACCTGTTGCAAGAGCACACAATGCGAGCAGGAATTCTGCTGGTAGATATGGGATTAGAGAGGGGGGGGGAGAAATGTATCCCCCTCCTGACAATTAGAGCATATTATCTTTGTAATTACTATTATTATCACAGTTAAAAAGGAAAGCATTTGTGAAAAGTGGTGTTCACGACACTGCACATTACCCCCTTATTATGTTAAAATTCTTATTAAAAATCTGAAAGTGCAATTATGTCAGCTGGCGAAGAGTCATTAAATCCAGTATGAAAGCCTCCCTGATATCAAATGGGGAGATGGTGCCTCTTTTCCAGCCAAACTCTCTCCACAGTACAGCAAAGCTTTGTCATGCTCTGCAAAGGCTCAACAAAGGACCCAGCGCTCCCATTAGCCAAGTAAACAAATCAGAGAGTAAAATGAGATGCTCTTTTTTTTTTTTGACTGAAACAATGGCTTTCCCATAGGAGAAAATATGGCTGGGGATGAAACCCAATAATGAAGCAAGAGCTCTTCTAGAAATATTGAGAATGGGGGTTTGAGAGAACAGGCCGTATTCATGTAGAGAAAAAGGAAAAATTTGATGCTGAATTATTGGACTGCAAGATGAGAATCTGTTGTTTGGGTTTTACAAGCAATTCTGAGGAACACAGTTTAATATTCACAGCAGTACACATGCTTTCATCGGGTGTTTCAGAAGGTGGTTTCCACTAGCTCCCATTAAGCTACTCCTGACACTTCATACGGTTGTGTAAAAAATATTTGCTCCCCTATAGATTTCTTATTTTCAAGTTTACAACGGCTGCCTCCCCCGCAAAAAGTGGCTCTGTGACCACGCCTGGAAAAATGCTGGTCACTCCACTGTGGCAGACTTTTGGCCCACTCTTCTTTGAAGAATTAGGGCAATTCCGTTTCATTCCAGGGAATGTTTTAGCCTGGCCCTTGTCTTCCTGTACAACTGGACTTGAAAAAAGTTCTCGAGTTCTGGGCTTGACTCATATTGTCTTGATTTCATTTTTGACTGGACCAGCAAAGGCAACTTCCGGCGAGCTTCTTAGACTCAAACTGGCAAACGTCACGGGCAAAAATTTGCAACTGGGTAAGTCCATTCCTCCAGGAAGTAATCGTTTCTTACCAGCCGAGACAGACACTCTGGACGAAGCAGAGTGCAGAACAAAGGTCTGGATTTTACCAGGCTAGGAATTTTTACCATGAACAGCGCATTTCAGATTTTGATTTTTCACTCAAAATCTGAGATGATCAAAATTTTGAGTGATGTCATCTCAGTCACATCACTGAGACGATAGACTTAAAGCCAACTGTGCTAAGCCACTCATAGCCTAGTAAAAACCAGCCGGTTGTTCTTCGCTTTGCTTCGTACTGGTTTCAAACCAGTATTACTTGTATGAGTGTAAGGCTCCCTTTGCTACACAGACAAGACTGGGAACGTATGGCGACCATCTCTGTCTTTTAAAGTGAAGCTCTTTGGTACCTTCGTCTGTGTGCCAGGCAGAGGAGACCCTCCCACCACTTACCTCCACATAGAAGGACCTTAAACATGTCTGACAGATTATCGATTCTCTCTGGTCTCCGGTCGTGTGCAGGAGGACTACATTACCTCAAGACAGCCAAGCAGACATCTCAGACCCATTAAGGCACAGATGAGCTAAAAAACAACAACACAGATACAGATACACAGATATTTTTTCACTCACTCTGTAAATTGTAATCCCAGCAGTATGTGTACCCAGTCTGAACATTTCTCACATTCCAGCCACAGCTGGAAGGTATACAATGACCACATTTGGTCATATTTGCAAATTTATTGTTGCTGTTACAGAACCAACAATGAAGAAAAATAGGGATGCACCGATATGTAAACTTGGGTCAAGACCAGTAACCGATATTTCTGCTGCTGTTGTGGTTGATGAGCAATATTTTCAGATAATACAGATATTTTCCTTCCTTTCTGACACCATGGAAAAAATTACAGTATCTGCACCAATATATCGGAGTCAGTCCGATAAATAAAACCGGACCAATATGAACAACCAATATTTTATTCTATTTTATTTTTTTGCTGAAACAGTGGTGAAAAATATATATTATGAAATATATATGGTGAAAAATAACCGATATATAAGGCTAAATATTGGTTATTCGCCGCAACAGCAAAACAAAATTATTGGCCCAAATTTTCAGATCAGTGCATCCCTAAAAAACAGTGTTTTACCTGTTTGTGAATATTTCTGTGACTATTTCTGTGTTCATTTCTAAAGATCATAATAAACTTCAGGAGTTTCCGTAACTGATTTATGGTTTTTAGGGTTTAACATAGTTTTGTTTTAAAGTCAGGGTCTCAATGTGTTCCTGCTGTGAATGGCACCAAGGTGGCAGCTCCATTTATGACAAATCAGATCCAAATTTTATCACCAAATCCCCGCCCGACAGCTAAGTATTACATCTGATATTTTTCAACTTACTTTTGCCAGTCATAAAACTATCTGTTGAGCTCGCAGACGCGTCCGCCTACTGCCCGTCATACCTGCACACGGCTGCTCCCTCCCACTGTCTTTATTACAAGTAATATTAATGTAGAGCAGGCCGACGCTTGACATTTTTATTGAATTATTTACAAGGGAAAATAATGACACCGGGGTCTCTGGGCTAAACAAATAAATAAATCAGGTCCCAAATCAAATCAGGGTGATGTATGTGGAGCACACTGTTATTAGGTTAGGTGATAGGTGTCAGCGTTCACACTGCCAGCTGTGGAAGCGTGAGCGGCTCCTTACAATGGAAGCAATTGGAATTTACCTCATTTTTTCCCTCCTGCAATTTATTTATTTTTTGGACATCTGGCACTCCTGTTGCAGAAGATAGATGTTTGGAGTTTTATTATACTGTTAGACAAAGTACAATGCTTTCAAGTGAATTATTTAGCCCGTTTAGAAAAAAAAAAATGCTATTCTTTCCCTACACTTACTTAGATCAAAACTTAAGTTTGAATATACAAATGGCAGAAAACAACAAAAAAAGTAATTATTGAAGATTTTGTAGCTTAGCATCAAAATTTTAAGAGCTAGAAAAAAGGAATATCCCAATTTACAAAGAAAATTATTGACTGACATATATAT